>OMLP01045159.1:3081-16339 GCA_900302685.1 Spondyliosoma cantharus | reverse complement strand
GGGGTGTGTTTTATAATCGACCTGAAACCCTTTGCCCCGAGAAAACACACACACACACACGCGCACACACACACACACACACACACACATATATGGAGTTCCTAAGTATCTTCAGTGAATACAGCGACCTCATTCAGCAGTAGGGGGCCGTCACGTGAATGACTTGGCAACCACCATGAGGGGTAAAATGTCTGAACTGATTAAGCCCCTGACTCTGATGCAACATTCTTATTAGATTTCACATAAATACATGTGAACGCGCTCTATGATTATGTTACCCAGTGGTTCGAAATGCTTTTCCATCTCGCCGATAACAGAATTCACGGGGTCTTGGTCTTTTGAAGTATTGGTACAGCCACAAACCCAAAAGCATGTTAATTTAACCCACTTTTCCCCCAAAAAAAACAAGCCAGAACTAGGGCATGAAACAAAGTTAGCTTGACTCTGGGTGCGAGCGAGTCCAGAAAAAGGAACACGAGCCCAGTTGGTGTCCGCAGTCATTAGCAGCTGGTAGTCAGTCATTATAAAGTGGGTGGTGTGGAAAACAGACACAAAATGAGCTGCCACTGCTGGTACAGTATGTTTGTTTACAAGTGATAAAGGAGGTAAGACGCCACCTCTGCGTCTCAGTATGTGCAGTGATAACAAATTGTGGACATATAGTGTAATTTAGATTGTGATGTTGGTGTTTTGATGCAACTTCTTATTCATGGATTTTAGAAGGGAGAGAAGAACAGCCAGAAGTTTCAGAGCTGGACAAACAAACATCGGCCAACAGACAGAAATGGTGGACAGTTTCTTTGTTTACATAGTTTAAGCTTGTTACACTAAGTCGGATAACGGCAACAAATTAACAGTAGTCTCAGTCAAGACTGCTCCAGTTGCTTGGACAGACTGGTGCACTGCATATCAATCGATTTGAGTAATCTGTTTACTTGCAATTTTGAAGTGGCATAGTATAATTAACCAAGGCAGCTTCTGCATTATTACATAATCATACAGCCCTGACTTGTAGAGCTGTCCAGTATCAAATTCTAGTTCCAAAAACTTTATCATATAAGATTATGTAATTGATTATGTTATTATGATTTTTTTACCCCTCAATAAAGTTGTAATAATGTCTTTACAACACCATAAAAGCTACTGGCATGTTCTTCCCTTTGGTAACGACATGGTCTGAGCAGAGTGACTTGCATGTCTGAGGCAAAAGGAAATCTTAAAAAGAAAATAAACGTTTGTGACACAGTAGTTGGTCAAGGATGCACGCAATGCATTTTGGTGAGAAACGATGAATGGCAGTATGATTCGATTTGTTTACAAGAAGACTCCACAGGGTTCCTTAAATCAGAAGATCTGTGTGCCGTTATCAGATATATTAATATTAATAAAGAGTAACCACAGAGAGGGCTAGAGGCGACACAGTGATGTCATTACTGTAACACAGACCCTGACTAGACAAACATCACTGTGCTCCAAAAGAAGTGTGTTCTCCTGGGCAACACTAAAACATACAGTATGTGTTAGAAGAAGAATCCAATCTGAAGGGCCAAAACGGAGGAAAAAAAGGAGTTTTCAAATTCAGCCTTGGATGTACTCTTAGCATGCGGATGCATGAGGCACACACATTGATAATGATCTTCATTGTTTTGGACAACCCAGCTGTATACTCAACAATTCTGCTGTATTTCTCTCTTTTTTTTGTCTCCCTCAGGGGTAAAGATGCCAGAGGCATTTGGCAAAAAGATCAATATGTTAGATCATGCATTCAGAAAACGTTTGAACTAAAATTAAGTGAACTGAAGCAAAAACTCAACAAGAAAAAAAAAAAGCTTCATCCCAGGAAATTTCCACAACAATAAAATGTTTTTTCCTCTCAATTGAGAATGCTGGGAAAAAAAATAAAAAATCTCAGCATTTCTACTCGAGGTAAAACTAAACATTGCTGCTAGAATAGAGGCGACAACATGGAGGAAGACTGTTTATTCTCCCCGGACCTAAGTTTCAATTCAGCGTGTCAGGACCATTACAGTAGAGAGAGACCGAAGTAGAAGTGGAAGGGACGCAGAGACAGAAAAACAGGAACAAGCAGACAGCGGTGCTCCACCAATAAAAGTTTTTCAAATTGATTTAGTGGCTCCTGAAGGGATCTATTTTGGCAGGATGGAACATCTCTGGAACCACATTTATCATCCTGGGACACAAAAACTATCCAAAAAAATGAACTACAAATAAAATACAAAATATATTTTTTCAATACTGAAGTATTATTTTATGATCAGAAATACTTAGGAAAAAAGCCAATATTTACCACATTCTTTTGCAAACCAAGAAAAAAGCAATAACGGACAGAGAATTTGTGTAAAAATGCATATCTGAGTAGTCTCACGATATTATTTTTAATCTCATTCCAGCAGCGAGGGCGAAACTGAATTAAACAGAACAGAGGAATTGGCAGAAACACACACAGAAGCAGAGGCAAAAAGTGTCTCTTTGACAGCTGCAGAGCGAGGTAAGTAGAGACGAGGAGGGATGGACGGAGGAACGAGGGGATGTGTGAGCGCTGAAGGCATACTGCCACGTATTTGACTTATTGATTATGTGTGAAATCTCATCCACTCGACATAGCTGCAAGGTGTGTAGCATTGGTTATTTATAGCAGGGCATCCACTCCCACTCTTCCATGCTGCGGTCGGGAATGTTTGATCAATGCTGTCTCCACCGGCTCTTTCTTCTGTCAGCTCAGCTTACCTTCGCAGCGAAGTCTAATACAACACAGTATTGTTTTGGAAAAATACAGGAGGATTGAGAATTAAACATTTATGGTGAAGAGCGTGGACCGAAGTCGACTTTTTTTTTTCTGCTGTGTTTTTAATGTCTGGGTCAACGAGCAGGGAGCAGAATCTCCGGGCGGTTAATGGGCTGTGTACTCAAAATGTCAAAGGTTTGAATCCAGCTTGTGACCTTTGTTGAATGTCATACCCTCGGTGCATTCAATCTTTCCAGTGGCTCTGCTGTTGGGTTCTTCAATTAGGCATACATGGCATTAAAATGCATGCGTGGGCAGTAAATCAGCATTGTATCAATATTGAGTTATGAGACTGTGGACTGTGTGGCCGCTTAGATTTTGGTAATGATGTGATATAAGTGTTGTCTTCCTGGTTGCAATCTGTGGTGAAAAGCAGCAGGACAGGAAACTGTGGGTTAGGATTGTGAGCGCAAATTGCACTTCATTGCTCGATTGGCCAGCATGCTAAAAACAGTATTCAACAAGGTGCATGTCTCATCTTTACAGTGCAGTTATTTATCCTGAATAAGAGGTAAATCCCACGCCCTTTCTCTAATTAGATGGACACTGAAGAACATTATGATTGCAAAGGTCAAAGTAAAAAGGATTGAACTTTAAGCAAGTGGAAGGAGGAGGGGATTACATGTTACCCTGTTCTTCACCGAAGTGAATGGGAATGCGATTTGGTTCAACTTCTTCCTTCTCCAGCTTCTTCCTACCTTTGTTGCCACAAAAATGCACCTCAGTGAGTGCACGCTGAAGAATCACTCCAATTATTTTGCTGCAGTCAAATTACGTACTAAACCAGCTAAAGACAGATGAAATGATCATGTAAACCTTTCCTGGAATCTTCAAACATCTTCCACTTAATTGTTGCACAATAAGTCCATTATCTACTCAACTGAGTAATAGTGCAGTGACAATGTTTTTCCAGTCACAAAATATACTGATATTGCCCAATATCCCCAAAGAACAAAATTGTTTACTCTCCCGGTTCGTATTACACATGAAACATAATTAGATAGTCGAGTACATGATTGGACAGTTGTGTCTGACATGCGGGTCATCAGTGATGTATTAACTGCCAGACAGTATAATAAGGTCTCTGTCCGTGACTCAAATAAAGCCTGACAGCATTAAACCGTTCCCCTTATAATGTCACACGTTATTAAACCTACAATTATTACCAAATCAATCAAAAAAGGTTTTTACATCACCCAGCATAATTGGTTTAATTTATATATCTGACACGTTAGGCAGACATCTGAATGCAGTCAGAAAAGTTATTATATTGTCCAAGGGTTATAAATAGGTAGAAGACTGTACATGTCTTACCCAAGCCCAGTAGGTCCACAGCCGGCTCGGTGCTCTCCATGGTGCTGGCTTTACACTCTGACTGCTGAGAAAGACAAAGAGAGAAACAAAAGTATGTCAGTATAAGGTCCATTTAGCCCCAGCTCAGGTTTACATTCTTATAGAATAATCATGGGCAAAGAATTGACTTTGGATAAAAAACAAGAAAAAATATTCTGCTTTCTCCTGAAAAGTAGTTTATCAGACAGCCAACATCACTCACCAGTCATATGATGAAAGCCACTGCACAGCTGTAGACTATAAACCCATTTCAATTGTGATTTTCATTCATCATGATTAGATTTAGTGAACCACTGTTTTATTATGTAGAAAATATCCTGCAATTTTGACATATCCGTCAAGAAGTTTGGGGCCATTCTGCTTCACTCAAAGAAAGAAAAGAAAAATGATCCATTATCCTGGATTTCAATGGACAGTTTTCTTGTTTAAAGGGAACCTGTGGAGCTTTTGATCACTAGTGACAATGTGGAGCTTTGTTTTGAGGCCTTGAGTCCCTGTTTTGTATCGTGTACTCATCTATCATGCATTATGCAGACAGATGATGTAACCTTCCTGCTGATAGTTTTAGTTTTAAGCCGAGAAGCATAACAACGCACTAGCAAAAAGGCAGGGTTAAAAAAGAACTGTGAGCTGAATTGATGTTAAAGCAGCAATTGATATTTTTATGACCACTGTTCTGAGGAACAAGTTGTAAAAGCCATATGGACAAATTATGACCTCATAAAGTTGATATGGTGAACGTCTCAGCAAACCTATTAACATATTTTGAAGACATGGATCAATGTGGGCATTCCTTGGAATAAAGTTTTGTTACCCTCAGATTAATTTAAGCCCAACATTCTCACTCTTTTAAACTCTGTTTTGTTCTCCACCAGCCACTGAGAAATCTGGCTCTTTAGCTGCCATATTCTCAGAGTTCACTAGCTAGCTGCTAACTTTGGCTGCCTGCTGTTTGCTGTTGGGTGGTTGAGATTTTAATTGAAAACTGCGAAGTTGATCAGAGATGTAAAAGTGAAACAAAACAGTACAGCTGGAGCCTGTAAACCAAAACAATGAGCTGAAAGAAGTCAAAGAGCTCAGACGGTAAATGCAAAGAGTACTCCCTCTCAATACTTCTTTTAAAGCAAATCAATTCGATTCTGATTGTTCTGACAACAACATTGTTAATCACCTAATCTTTTAAGTCATGTATCGAGGATAAATACCACATTTTTGGTGGTTATATCAGCTGTTCATCAGTGGTATATTGCCTAGAAAGTGTTGCATCTGACAAGGAATCATGCTAATTGAGTTCTTAAATTGAAAGCAAATTGGGATAGGATAAAGAGGCATTGAAGAGGAACAGGATGGAGTAAAAAACTAAGTGAAAGACAGACTGAGGGATGGACAAAGGTGGAGACATTTAAAGTCAAAGGGTAGGAGAATGAGACAGGATAATGAAGAAGAGAGGATGAGGCTGGATAGAGTCAGAGTGAGATTGGAGAGAAAAATGTGGTGAGGGAGAGAGAATATAAGAGGTTAACGTGCGGGCCACGAGAGATCTACAACGCTGGTAACAAACCCAATTTCCCCCCAACAAAAGATCGATGGACCACATTAAATTCAATGTCGTTCCAATCCAAGGCAATGAAAACAATTACCGTGTCCACGCCTAATCAAGAATGCATTGGCTGTGAATTGATGTGTGTTGGGACTGCAGAAAAGCAGCAGCGACAATCACAGCAGGAAGGTCGTTTGTGTACAGCAGCGAGAGGCTGATTTGCGCTGTGCATCCATATTGAGCGATGGTGAAGTGCAGTCGTACAGGAGTCTAAAATACCAGGTGTCACAGGGGGAACATTAACCTAAGTAGTAAGGGTAAGGGTAAAACTGACTTCATGAGAAACTATCATGGCAGTCAGTAGAGCACTCACCTCCAGAAAAGGAACAGTCCCCTTTAATTAAATCACGAATAATCCAATATCAAACTCAATAGTCCTGTAACACCCTAATATTAAACCACCCACAACTGCCTCACTGTAATTTAAGCTCAACAGATCTGTAACAGCCAACCACTAGGACAACAAAACAATGCAGATGGAGTCATAACCCTGTTTGTGTTGTGGAAGAATAATAAGCTGATCAAAAGAAAAACAATTCAACGTTGAGCTGTAATGAAAAAAATGCCTTTTCAACCATTTTAATACACATCCACAGTCCTATGAGCCCCTATTTCACAATATATGGCAGAAAAAATTACGACAAATCAATTTCTTTGTATTTTTCTATCATGTGTTCATCCTGAAAAACAAAATGTGTGCTGACATAATCTTGAACCAACCGATTTCAATCCTTTAATATCATGCCATCAACCCATCAATCAATCTTCAACTTTGAGCTGTGAACGAGTTGCACAGAGCGAAGATCTGATGTCAGAAAGATGACACTGCAGCGGAACATTTCGGCCCAGGCCTCACTTATTAAGGTACACTTATTTATATTTTCAATTCTATTTATTATGAATTTACCAGACTGTTCTTAAAATTTGCTCAGGATTCACTGATCCATGTTTTTCTCCCAACTTGATACCTTAACTCAGAGTATCTTCTTTTACAGAGTACCATACACAGCAGTCTTCTTTCTTTCTCAAATTTAAAATCTTTGAATTTCCCTCGGGATAAATAAAGTATCTATCTATCTATCTATCTATCTATCTATCTTTAACCCTCGCTCAGTGGATTTCTTGGAATAATTTCTCTGTAAAGTAAGTTGAAAGCCACAAGTTGCTGTGGCACAGCAAGTCCCTGGCTCACCGTGGCGGAGTGAATGTAACTTTCAGAAAACACTATCACTATCTAAACACTATCTATCTAAAAATCTAAAGATCTTATAACACAAATTGTTTATCCATCAGCCAAACAGCATATCGATCAAAACCACGATATGATTGTGGCTTCAGTAAAAGCCCTCACCTCCATTAAGACTTTTTCCAAGGATGGAGCAACAAGAGGCATATTTTATGGTATGCCTGTCCATTTGATTTCAGACACCTTAAACCATGCAATGTGTTACAAAAAAGAGATTACATAGCCTTTCAATGCTACAACCCACACAGCTGCTGTGAGACGGAGAAGAAAGAAAAACTAAAATCCTAAATGTCACTCTGCATAAAAAGCTTAAATTCCCCGCTGTATGTCAGAAGGATTTGTATAGACAAGCTGCCAATAGTTTTCTCCAACGCTGGTGCACACATTGGGTTTTCCAGTTGTTATCCGGGATGACACCAAATGATACAGCTGACAGACGGCTAGCGACAGACTGTGATTGGCTGTCAGCATCAGTTGTGTTTGAGGATAGAGAAAGTGAAATTGGAGAGGAAGACCGGCAATCGATAAACACCCACACCCCCACCGTACCCCCTGAACAGGTGAATAGAGTCTACCGTGATGAAGGTGATGCCAGCTTGAATGAAAACCACTGAGCAAACCGAACCCTCCCACGACTGCTGTCACATTCGATCTCTGTCAAATACACACCAGACAAAGCTATCAGCTGACGGCTGTCACACTGAGCGTCTGAGTGAGGGCAAAGTCTGCTGAAAGTTCGTCCCTAAAGTACTTCTACTGAAGCCAAGACAAAAGCAGTGACAGTGAAGTACTGCGGAGTCCCTTTAATAATTTTATTTCCCACACAAGGTCAACAGCGGAAAATAATTCCATTTGCAGCTACTATGGCGTTGTGTCGTTCTCAGTTAAAGGAACCCAACACCTTCTGCCAAATGAAAAGGGAGCAAGTTATGCCCTTTGAGCTACTAGAAAATCTCTGCAGGAAATGTTGAGTTTATTGACAGCAGTTAAGCAACAAAGCACAAAAATGTTTAAGTAAGAGATTGGAATTAATTAGTGAAGAACAAGCTCAACTTAAAGTCCACTTAGAGGCTTTCTTTGAGCTTTTAGTCTGGCCCACTGGAAGTAGACTGTGGGAAAAATAGCCGGCCATTCACTCGGCAATCTCCTCTTTTGCGCTAAATGCATGTCACTGTTTTCAAAATGCCCGTCGCTACGAGAAACAACAAGAACATCCGAGCTAGCAACCCACACACATGACAAGCTACTCTGGCTAACCCCAACCTGGTCACTGAGAGTACAAATTTAAATTAGCTGGCAGCTATAACCTTTTCTTTGGCAGGGATCTAGCCATTTTAATGTCGGCACTCACCTCCCCACATTCAAACGTTCCACCAAAACAAGTCCCCTTTGACACTATTTTTGCAGGGGCACCGTCGCATTGTTGTCCAGGGCTTTGCGCTGCCAAAGACGACATTGATTGGTTTCAGGAACAGCAAACAAGAGCTTTTTTAGCCCTATAGCAAAATGATAATGGGTGCAGTCAGGCCTTTCTCCGGCGGTCTGGTTATGCAAGACTACTGAGCTTTGACAGAAACGGGTCACAGCATTGAAGGGAAAGAGGTCGCATTCAAAGTCACAGTGACTCATATTCAGTACTTAATTCAGAAAAAAAGATGGTGTCCCAATTGGAAATAAGCTGATTTGTGGGTTCTGGGTTAGGGTAAGGTTAAGGTAGGATTATGGTTAGTGTAAGGGCATGGGTTAGGGTTAGACAAGAAGTGGTTATGGTTACGATAAGTCTCCAGAAAATTAATGTAAGTCTATGTAAAGTTTCCAAAAGTCAACATCAACATGTGTTTGTGAATGGGTGACTAATAAGCAAATTGTACCACTACTACTGTTAAAAAGAAAGGCGAAGCAACAGTCGTGAGCATGACTTGACTAGATTGATGCACTGATGGAAATGTGGTGTGGTGCTGTGGAATTGTGCATTGTGCTGAAATGGCATTATTTGAGATTTATTTTAATACCTTTCATTTTTAAGTTCCAGTTACTAGCTTCAGTAGGGTATTATTGAGTCCCATGTATCTTTTTTCTTTAAATCACACAAGGCCAGGATGATTACAGATCATGCAAGAGTTCCAACATCTAAGGATAAGGTTCAAGACAAAAATTCAACAAAAACGACTGAAATGCATTTTTGAAATATTTCTTTAATATTCACGTCAGGACCAGCAAGGGACTCATGAGGCAAATAATTAATCAAGACAGAGAAGCTAGCTGCCAGACATGATAATGCTGTGTATAAATATTCATTAGGTACGAGAACATGAAACTGGACCTAAGATCCCTCGGGTACCTGTGGCATCCTAATTACATCAAAGCATGAGATAATGCTATCATAAAAAGTGCTTGATGAGATGATACGCAGCAGTTTGAAAGCAGGCAGCAGCCTGCGGATCTGGCATTTGTCCTTCTGCATGCAGCTTACATTAAGTGGACAGTAGAGAGTGACATCTCAAAAGGAAAACAGCATTCTGGACATGCACACAGAGGCATGACATTTAGCTTCTGGGGATCTCCACCACCTTCAGCACCTGCACAACTTCATGCCAAACCACGCAGAGCAAAGAGAAATAAAGGGGGGCTGCGGTCAACGCAGCTGAATGACAATACAATAATGAACAAATATCATGGTTTTCATGATGGACTATAAAAGGGCAAGTTTCTCATAGAGGAATTGTCCTGACCTCAGCCAGTACTCTAAGGATGATTTTCAATAGATATCTTATGTGGATATGGCATGAAAATAAACTTCAATACAAAAATATTCTCATCAGTCCTCAAAGGCTCTATTAGTTAAATCAAAAACACATCTTTTGCCTACACTTGCCAACCTGGCTGCCTTGTAAAAAAAAAATAAAGGGCACCCGTGCAAGTGTGGTGATGTAGAGGAGGGAGGGGATTGCTATCTGCAAAACGCACAGAAAGTTAGCGAAAATGACAACAACGCTTACAGCTTTATTTATGTTATACTAGTCGAACTTGAAAATTACTCTATTTAGAATAGGGCTGGGCGGATTTCTTAACCTTTTAAGACATATTGATATTTTTTCAAACGTGTACAGTATGAGACAATATTATTTATATCGATGGACTTCTCTCACAGTATGATCCAGGAGAACCAGTCGGGATTGAAAAGTACCATCTGTACTGAAAGCATCCCTGTTGTGGTGATACTTGTTGCAGGATATCCCCCTCTATCATAACATTTCATGTCTTTATCTGCTGTTAAGTAATGGCAAACCGTCCCAAATACTCTGAAAACAAGACTTTTAATTGAAAATATTGAACAGAGGCCTGAAACACCAGTGATCAAATCCAGTCAGACAATATTTTTATTGGCCATCAAAAAAACTAATGTCATTCATACTCTGGGGAGTTCTGCATCACCGACAACTACTGGCCAAAAAATAATAATGAAACCTGGAACACTCTAAACTTAAACACATAGATACAAAAACACACCTCCAGCTCCCGCCCTTTACAGAGCGACTGAGACTGTACTCAATAGCCTTACACAACACAACAATCCTCTGTCCTCCTTCACACGTACGAGAGGCAGATGAAATGAGCGTCTTATCCTCTGAGGAGAGGCAGAGCGAGGTGATGGAACAAACAAAGAGCAAACAACACTAAAGGAGGGAGAGGAAAAACAAATAGTGTGGAAAGAGACGAGTGGGAGATGAGGGCTGGAAATCAGTTGGCAGACAGAATGAGGGGGAGACAGAGAAATACAGAGGACAAATACAAGGGGGACAGGGAATAGAGGACACATAGGAAAAGGGGTAAGAATGAACGTGAGGATGATTGAAGTAGGCGTAAGACAGACAGCATCAGACGGTGCGGCGAATAAGCAAGTCTGTAACAGTGGTAAAGATAGCACTACTGAAGCTGCAGTCAATCATGGGAGTCGTTGTCTTCATTGTTAAACAACCACCGCCACTGAGGAAAATCTACCCAAGTTGTTTTAAAGTTCTATTCGCGTCATGTTAAATCACATCTGTCGACTTCTTTCCTCGCCCCTATTCTCCCCTGAAGTGACGTGTGACCAAATCCGATGCACCGTTACCTTGAAGAAAACCTGTTAACCTGGAATTAATTTTACGACTTTTCCTAATCAATTTACAACACCACCCGCTCCAGATGCGTCACATTAAAAGCCACCCCGACGAAGGCGCGATAGCCGAAGACGTCTGACAGATAAAGCGAAAGAGTTGTGCACCTTGAAGTAAGAAAGCGGCATGTTAAAAGCCATCATCCGTGCAGGAAGTGTTGCACTGACAGTCGCTAAACACTGAATGAAAAACAAACCAGCAAAGTATAAGTGATTATAACAAATCAGTGAATTAGAGTGTGACCAAATTAACTCAACTCGATGTCCTCTCGCTTGCTTTTTCTGAGCTTCCAGTCGACACTGAGACCACTGTCGGACAAAGCTCAAAAGGTTATTCTAATTGGATTCATTACACATTTATTTTACCAGGAAGTCACATTGAGATCAAGACCTCTTTTGCAAGAGAGACCTTGCCATGGTAGCGGCAGAAATGTAATATTATGTTCAAAATTGTGTTTTCATCGCCTGAAAATAAGAATCTTTGTGTTTTTGTAACCTTAGCATGAGCCTTTGAAAGCTACAGAGGGAGTCCACTGTGTTGTGCCACCATGATTCTACAGTGGCCCAGAGGAGACAAACCCAACACTGGCTCTTGGAGAGGGTCTTTTGGGGCCAACGTAGGGTGAGTTGAGGGTCGTTCAGCTGGTTGATATCTGCAACCACACCCCGAGATGTCACTAAATCCTACACATTGGACCTTTAAGTCTGATTTGAGAAGTGTTGTCATGCAATAATTATTTTATGATCAATTCCGATCACTTTTGCCATTTTTTCATTCCTTGTTTAGCTACATCCTGCACAGACATTTCACAGTGAAAGCTTTCTATAAGCTGCAAGTGAATAATCCAAAGGTAGTGGATGGCCTTTAATGCTCAGCTGAGATCAGCCTTTATCAAAAAGAGAAATGAAAAGAAAAAAAGTTGGGAAGATGACAGGATTATTGTTGCGCTAATGAAATTATTGCTGTGAAAATGTACATTATGCTGAATTTACCGTTTGCACCATTAATCGGAGACTACTCGCAGCAGTGAAAGAAGTTGAACCAGAACTGTACTACATTAGTAGTTGCTGTTGCGCTGCAGGGAGCGGATTGTTTTCTTGTGGCTGACAGCTACCTCATTAACACTATAAAAGAGAATAATAAAAACTGCCAATGGCTAGATGAGCCAGTGACGCCAAAGACAGAACCACAGTTCACTGAGAAGGAAAGGGAGGATGAGGAGGTCAACCTGGGGGGAGGGGAGAACAGGGAAAATAAAGACAGAAGAGAGAGCTGAGTGTCGGATGTGAAGCGAGGGAGACGGAGAGATGGAGAGGAATGCAAGCAGGGAAGGTGGAGAGGACGAGGAGGTGGATGATGATGACGAGGACAGGCTAAAACAATGACAGGAGGGGATCACGACAAAGGGAAGAACAGGGAGGGAGGAGAAAAGACAGCGTGATGAGTCATGATGAAGACAGAAATGGAAGATGAGAAACAAAGGATGAACTGAGGGGATGACAAGAGGAGAGCGATGATGAGACACGGTGAGGAGACGGTGGGCAGCAGGCCAGTGTGTGTGTTGAAAGTACATTATCGATACACACCAAGATGTCCATATCATAAAGTCGGCAGCACCCCAGCTTTAGCCGGAAAGACAGAACAAAGTCCCTGTGTGTGTGTGTGTGTGTGTGTGTGTGTGTGTGTGTGTGTGTGTGTGTGTGTGTGTGCGTGTGTGGCACCGCAGTAAGTCAGAGGCTGTTAAGTGTGCCAGGCTGCTGCAGTTCTGCACCATCCAACACGATCTGTCACTCAGCTGGTGGCACTGACACACACACACCATCTAAAAGGTTTTGTCACAGAGAGGAGATCTTAAGCTGCCACACGAAAGCATCTCTTCCACCCAGTTACATTCATCTGACAGTCATGGAGAACCCATTGCATTTTAACACACACACACGCACACACACGCACACGCACACACACACACAAACACACACCAATTTGAACAGGGTATTTTAAGGTGTTTTCAGAAGTGAATTTTATTTGTCACTAAGCAGGAGAGCTTTCGGAGCATCGAGAATCTTGTTAGGCTGTGTCTTGGAGAAAGAGGC
>OMLP01045157.1:34558-58794 GCA_900302685.1 Spondyliosoma cantharus | reverse complement strand
GATGAGGATGGGGAGGAAGTGTTGGTCATTTTCACATCATGTAGACGGTAAAATATTTTTATGAATCATCGCAAGTCAGCTCTAGAACAAGTGCAAATTAAAGAATACTAACGTTTAGAGAACTCTTAAGAACTGTACTCACTGTACTTTGTCCTGTGTGCAAAACTCAGGGTGTTTGGGTTCAACTCTACATTAGTTACTGATACTGGTGGATACTATACCTTCACCCTCTCAGGCCGATAAAGGAATACAACAAGTTTTTGGAAGATTGGCTTGTTAAACACGTTTTCATAGATAACTTGATCCAATTATATTTAAGCATTACCTGTTTTACCCTCTAGCACTATTTATCAGACTATGCATCTACTTTTTATGATTACAGTTATGTTCACCGTCTATATCCTCCTCACTTGACATTAAAATTAACAAATTAAGGCAACTTAAAAGCCTGCACAGTATGACTTGGATAGGAAATCACACTCACAAAGGAAGCAAAAAGAGTCTATGAAAGCTAAAATCTAAATTTTCTGTCGAAATCTTCTACTAAGACAATTTTTCAAAAACTTTTGTTTTCCTTTAAATCATGGGTTGGGAGCATGGAGCTGACACTCACCATGACGTGGCCTCCACCAGGAGTGTGGTGAGCATTATCCAGGGAACCCACCTTGGCTTGGGCCTTGTCTTTGAAGTCCAACTTCACAGTCTCTATACGCACGTGACCGCCCCCTGGGGGGAAATAAAAAGTCTGTGTTAGATGAGTGTGGAAGGTGTATTGAGACATGAGGTACACTATATGGCCAAAAGTCAGTGGACACCTGACCATCACACCCTAAAACACTGAGCATTAACATGGCGTTGGACCCCCTTTTGGTGCTACAACAGCCTCCCAGAAAATTTTGGAGCATATCTGGAGGAGTTTGTGCCCATTCAGCCAAAGAGCATTTGTTAGGTCAGACACTGATGTTGGACACGGAGGCCTGGCTCAGAATCATTCAAATCACTCCCCACAATGTTAAGCGGAGTTGAGGTCAGGCCTCTGTGAACGCCAGTAGACCCTTTTCACTGCAGACATTTTGACTGGTCAAGTAGGAAAAGCACAGGTGGAATTTCTTGCATTAATGATGGCTTCATTCCATTTTGTTGAGCTGCTTCCAGGGCTCTGGTGTTGTGCATGCTCACTCCCTGACTCCCTTACCAGGGCACTTAATGGAATGGAGCCATTGTTTATATAATTGGTCACACCGGTGCTTTTTCTGCGTTGACAAGCTAAAATGTCTGCCGTGAAAAGGGTCTAATGAGTTCATCCACACCAAACTCCTCAAACAATGGACCTCACAGTCATACTGGAACAGCCAAGGGCCTTCACGTAACTGCTGGCACAAACGCACCAAACTGGCTAAAATGTGTTCATTTTCTGTGGCATTCAGAAGACTGTCACTGGAGCTAAGAGGCCTCGTCCAAACCCTGAGAAAACCCCAAACAATTATCTCCCTTTCACCAGACACAATCGCTCCAGTAGGTAGGTTCAGACTGCCAGATGGCGAAATGTGATTCATCACTCCAAAGAACATGTTTCCACTGCTCCAGTATCCAGTTGTGGCTTGCTTTACACCATCCCAGCAAACACTTGGCATTGCGTATGGTGATGTGAGGCCTGTGACCAGCTGCTCAGCAATGGAAAACCCAATTCATGAAGCTCGAGATGCACAATTTGTGGGGCTGATGTTGCTTCCAGAGGCAGTTCAGTATCAGAACTCGTTGCACAGTATGCCTCTTCGTGGCTGAGGTGTTGTTGCACCTAGATGCTTCTACTTCACAATAATAGCACTTGGAAGACAGTGGAAGACTGTGTGGTGCAGGGAATTGTGGCATCGGTGGCATCCTATGACCGCACTCAAAAGGCACTGCGCTCTAAATTCTTGATGTTTTTCAGGAGATTTCACGGTTATGTGCTGGATTTTAAGCATCTGTTAGCAGTAGGTGTGGCTGAAACAATTGAACTTAATAATTAAAGGGGGTGTCTAATCAGATCGAGGGATCAGCTGTCTGCCGGTGACAAATGAGCTGATGTGGTTGGAAAGTATTCTCTTATGAAAACCTGGTCTGTTGAAGCAGATTTCATTTGGAAGGTGGATGTGTAACGCTGTACTGAAAGAGTTTGTGTGCTCATCAATCCCTCAGTTAGCGAGGGTTAGGAAATAGAAGAAGAGGCAGCAAGGGCCCAGCAGATGGAGCTGCAGGACCTGAAGTAGTCACCACAACACCATCTGGGAGAGGAGAGGGGTTTTCACACCTCACAGCAAAACAGCAAGTAGTCTGGGAAATCTGCATCTATCTAATTCACCCAAATCTTAAAAAAAAAAACATTTTGCCAAATACCACTGTTTTTTCATGTAATGTGGATACTTAATTTTACAAAACTTTGGCAACTTCCACAAAACGATGTCCTTTGACTTAGTGTAAATATCAAAACTAGCTCATCTCGGATGATGAGGACTCGGGGTTCATCCGTTTTCTGTGAGTGTTTTAAGGGAACTCATATTTGAGATTTGCACTGGTCTGTTCTTGAGTCTTGATTCGCTCGCACCGTGCCTCGACCTTTGACTTGACTGTTTCTCAACCACTCGATGCCTTTGTCTTGTCTCTGGTCTTACTCATGGCTCGGCCTCGGTTTAGGTGGTCTTGACTAAAACACTCATGGACTGGATCTTTTTCTGAAAGAGTCTTTTTTCAGTGGGTGATTTGACAACAAAAACAACAAAAAAAATTGGATATATAACTCTCTCCAGATGTGACCTAATACCGTTCATCAGCGATTCATCGACATCCCGCTCCACACTCGCACACTCAGAGTAGAAACACACTGGACACAACAAGGCCACCGGGAATCACAACACCTCCCACACTCGGCTGCCTGTGGACGGATCCATCGAGCTGTCAATCTGAATGTTCACTGCACGCTTCCACGGATCGGTGCTGGAGATTCATCTGACTGGACTGTTATCAGGAGTCAAATATAAACTGGAAATTACATTAATTATTTAAATTAGATTGTACTTGGTTGTCAGTGTACAAGCGGCAGCAGTGCATTACCTTTCATGGCTTGCTCTCACACACGTTGGCGAACACCTTAAGTTAACATGTGATCTGTATCTGATCCAAGGACAATTGCAATTACAAATTTCGCATTCTTTACATTTCTGTTTGCGTGGAACAACTTGTGAGCTACTGCTACTACATGTAACGTTCAGGCTCACACTACAGATGACTACATTGTTTTTCACGCACTGACCGATTTGACATTTTTGTCTTTTTTGCTTCCATAAAATGTCTTTAAGACTAGTGGAAAGTGTGAAAGATGGAAAGAGATTTACACGAATGAATGCATGTTTAGATTCAGATTTCTTATTTGCATGATAAAACATAAAATGAATAGGAAAAATAAATAAATAATTGCCTTAATGTAAGTTATCACCTGGAGAAATGTCATGGCGACATCTATTGGTTAATATTTTGCATAAATACATGTATTTTCTTTTACTCTGAGCCAGAAATCTTAAAGGTGCACAATGTAGCTTTAGGGAAGAAATGAGGGCTAGAGATCTGCTGGTAGCATGTTCCTCTACAGCCTCTATTCCCTTTAAATTCCCCCTGAACGAGTCCAGGCTGACTGTTACCTGGCCTATGATGGATGTTGTCTAAAGAGCCACACTTGGAGGTCACATGGCTCAAGTCGATCTTCTTGTTCTGTATCAGCACCTGGAAGAAGCAAAGTCGGGAGAGGACAAGCTCAGAGCTCAGAGTTCGCCAAGAGAGTAAAAAAATCCTGCTGATCCTCAGACAGAAGAGCCAAATAGTATCTTCCCTTTTTCCAAAAAAAGGTAGAAAATGACATAGTATGTCTGTGTGATCTGTGCTAAACCGTAGCTGCTGTTTGAAGAAAATGACATATGATGTAACTGTGTCTCTATGTGCTAAAAGTGTTTTGGCACATTCAGAAAACCTGTCAAATATGCATCACAACAGTGAGAACTCAGTGTGAGACAGCGAAAGTAGGAATGCACAGTAGGAAGTGGCCACAGGCGGAGAGGCGATAAGGATATGTGGTTATGTGACACACCCCGGGGATCTGAGGGGAACACCACAGAGAAATATTTAAGGAGTGAAGAGATGAGACGGCGAACAGAGCGGAGCTTTAAAGCTTTAGACACAGCATAGTGAGGAAGAGGAGATACACGATGTCCTGAGATGAATCACAGGGACACGCCTGTGGTCAGCAGTCACTTTGCCAGGTCACTGATTTAGCTGATGCGTCTTTTGTAACCAATGATTTGGGTGCTTTCTTACGAGGCCTGAGAGGAACAAAGAAAAAAAAAACGACAGGGAAAGTGAGACGATGACAAACGACGCAGGTCGTGAGCCACATTACGAACCACAACACCATGAGCACAAAGTATGCGCCAACTTCGCCTGCTCATCTGCCGGGAGTCCCTTTCACATGCACTAAACTATCACAGATATACAACGTGAGTGACAAGACAGAGGTGAGATGTGGTTTGTGTCAGCGTGGGTGAACGTCAGGCTGCAGGTCGGCCAGTCTCTCCAGCGATCAGATCTTTATGGAATCTGTTAACTGTACAGTTGGAATCTTTTTCTTTCTTGTGGTGATAAATATCTCATTCTTTTTTTTCTGATATTAGTTTGGCTCTACAGACTGATAGTCAGTGTTTTTTTTTTAAATATGACTGAAACTTAAACCAACACATTTAAATAAAAATCAAAGAATTTGATGTACTGTGTTTGTGCTGTGTTTCCCCAGTAACCCAGAGTTATGAGACACTTACTAGGGAAGTGATTTAAAGTGAAGAGAGAAGTTTTAATTGTCCTTTTTCTAACCATCAGGTTTTGCCTAACTGCTTTGGTAATGTGCATTACTCTAATTAGATGGAGCACACTGTACCTGCCACCATCAGATGGCTGTAATTGGAGTTAATCAACTAAATGGGGAAGTTATTCGAGCAGCATACTGCAGTGCCTGTTGTGGAAGAAACAGTCTTTTAATATGCATTTGGATTGTCTACTTTCTTGCTTCTCGTTTTTGTTATTCTTTTGAACCTTTAAGCCTCCACCAGTAACAGTAAAATTAAATGCCACAGAACATGGGAGCAATGACGTAGATGCTGCAAAACGCAGTTAATCTTGACACTTAAATTACAGAGCACTGCTGGATTACCAGCGACTCTTCTCCTAATGTGCCTCTCCTCTGCTAACCGGTGACACACAGGCGAAGAAAAAACAAAGATATCAAAACTACAGCGCCTGTCTTGAATGTTATAAAGCACTGGAGGAGGAAATTTTCAGCCTTTTAGTATTAAAATTCCTTTGCGAGACACAAACCACTGCTGGAGAATCTCGTGTCGATGAATGTCTGTCTGTCTTAATGAGTGAGTGACGTGATGATAATCCGGGAAGTTGTGAAGCAGGATGAAGAAAAACAAGGACACACAGGAAGAACACAGCACGACAGAGACATGAACACTGAGACAATGGAGTTGCGGCTCAGGACTCACGTTTCCACCTCCTGCCGAGTAGCCCCGCCTGTCCAAGGACCCACACCTAGACTGAACATGGCTATAGTCCAGCTTAACACTGGGGATGAGAACCTGCAGGGGCGGAGGTGAGGAATGAGGCGGGAGAAGGCTCAGGCTTTTCTGGCATGGCACTTCATTTTCTCTTAAAAACAGCTTGTTTAAATACTCTGTCCAAGACGTGCGAGCTCGTTTGACTGTGATGTAGACAGTGATATTTGACCTGGTGGCTCCCTTGTTGCTCTGGACAAACAATCATTCAGTGGACATCTGGCTAACAGGCAAGACGGATTCATCTCGCTGCATGAGCTGTGACCCTTTGTGTCAGCCTGGCTTTATCTACAAAGCTGGCCTTCGGTTTCGGCTACACCTCGATGCTTTTAACTCATCAAGAACTTTAAGAGCAAACATGCAACAAATGTTTCCAGTTGAAGCCAGATCTACTGCGTCTTTCAGCCAGGTAATAAATGGTTTGTGTGCAGGGTATCATCAAGCCTTTAGGGCTGTATCAAATAGTTTGACATGACAGTGACATTTGTGCTTTAAATCAACATTCATTGTTTACTGTGCACCTATTCATTCTGTTTAAATATTGTATTTCTGTACAGTTAGGCTAAACCAATATTATAACTATTATATAATTTGTAGAATACGATTCCAAGTGGTGTCAGGGAAGGATTCTTCTTGACACATGTGATCCAAACATTTCCAATAAATCAAGAGCATCGTCAAGTCAAAAAGGAAGAAATGTATCGGAAAAAAAATAAGATGTTATAATTTCCGAAATTCTGTCTGCCGAAACAGGGAAAGCCGACAATTCCGACGCTCATGGTGGCGGCTTTTACTACCAAACGAGCCAAGCAATGGAAAAATGCTTGAAGAAAAGAAAGAGGCAAAGTCAGCTGCCGCCAAAAAAGAGAACAGAGTTGTCTAAGTGTGGTGAGGTAGAGAGGAAGGAGGGGATTGCTAACTGCAAAATGGACACAAAGTTAGCCTAAACACTTACAGCAGCTTTAATGTGACTAAACCGAAAAAAAAACAGACATTCGGTACAGTCCTAAAATAGTCCTTAAATATTGCTGGGATTAATTTGTTTTCAGACACACTTGGATTCCGTAATAAAAATGCGAAACCTACAGGAAATATTTGACATCGCACTCCTCCAGAGTGTACTTTAATACACTGCTGAAGGTTGATACACTTCAGAGCATTAGTTTAAAGGTGCGAGGGTGATAAAATATGCGATGGTAAATGGCTCTCTGTAGCTGCAAGGAGAGAAAGCAGGAGTGAGATGCAGACACAGCAGAGTCACAATAAATACATTTCATCCAAGCGGCACAGTAAAAGCAATGGGAACTACACCGGGACACAGAAACATACATGTTGAACAGATTCTGTTGGGAAAGGACTAAAGAGGTCTAAAGGAGGGGAGAGACCTTGAGCAGACCAAAGCGATACTTCAAAAAGCTTTGAAATACCGGAACATGTGAAGAACAAGGGGAAGCTTCAGTTTTGAAAGAGGGTTAATTTTACTGATCAATTAGCAGGTTCTTTACTGTTGCCTTTACTTGAGCGAGCACAAAGTAAACTAAAGACCTTCCCCTTTCAGTCAAGCATTTCCTTAAATAAACACACTGTACTTGTACAATATGTGTCTTGATGTATGTCTGTATGCAGGGACATGCAAACATGCAAATAAAATACAAAATGAATTGATTGATAATAAATGGGTCGTTCTGCTCTATACTAGGAGAACAAGGGTAGGGAATAAGCTGTCGTCAAAATGAAACCGTTCGCACAAACAGTTAAACAAAGTGCGCTCAGTTCGACATGACGTGCACATTTTTTAATGTTAATAAAATGTTAAAAAAGCAGAAGTGAAACTGCTCTTTGAGTTGTTTCATGTTCTGGGGAAACGCTCCTCATTTCTTTATGATAATTAATTAGTGCTGATGTTTTATCATCTGTTCCTAATTAATTTTGTCTTTTAACTAGAACCTGTCCACAGTGCAGCGCTGTGACAACAATGACAGTAGAAAATTCAGTCTACTTTCAAAATGATGGCAAAAAAAAAAAGACATTTGTAGCCAGTATAACATCAGACCCATAAAACCTCCAAGTACAGCAACTCATGGGACGTGATGAAAGCATCTATATTCAGGTGGGGGGAAAAAAAAACAGAATAGGGGTGGGGGTCAAACAAAATCTCACCTTAAATGTGATTTTTCATTTGGTTGATATCCAGCATCAAACATTTTCTATGAGGCAAATTATCACCACTGCTAGAGCCATTACCAAGAAGGGGGGAAGCTATAAACTGAGTAGTAGACACCCCACGAGCTTCTAAGAACATCTACAATAGAAACAGTATATTCCAACATGCACACTTTTCACCTCAGCATTGACGGATTTACTAAAAAAGGGTCAATGCTTCAGTCATGAAGACCTCTCTCAAGAGACATCAACATCTCTTTGTGACCAAAACATTGACATTTTTAAATAAATCTATAGGCGAGAAGTGTGCGCAGGAATTCACCGCTGTTCTAGCTGTCGCCTTGAACGACAGCTAGAACAGCTGCAACGAGTCGACTACCAAACACATGACCTGATATGTACAATATTACAGGATTAATTGGGAAAATAACCAACGATAAATGAAGACGGTGATTTCTGTTGGCATAACTTCCTTCTTATTTGGCCCCCTCCTAATGGGAGGTCAAGCCACAGGTGTTGGATGAAGCTGGTAGGACTTATAGTGAGATGTTCTCCATCATATGGCTTTGGTCAGCTGGCTTTCTCTAAACACCAGGCCACCATGGTACCAGATAGTTGGGTTATTTTGAGTTTTATGGCACTGCTTTCACAGCAAGAGGGTGGAAGCTGTCAGACAAATTGCTGTGTTTCTATTGTCTGCTCATGTGTACATATATATATATATTTTTATATATATTATATATATATATTTATAAAGCTTAAAATAACAACTGTAAAGGTAGGGGTAAAATGGACTACATGCAAGGTGCTGGAAAATGACAAACTAGTGCAATATGATACGAGGCCAACAAGCTAGCTTGTATCCAGGTTCGCACAACACAACGAAAAAAAAAAATACATTTGCATGTCACTAATTGGACTAAAACTGGGGACAAACTAGAGTTAAATATAAAGTTCCTCTATAGAAGGATTAACAGGGAGGAGACAAGTCAGTCGTGGCAGAAGGGTACATACATTTCCTCCACAGGGAGAGGGCTTCAGATTATCCTTGGAGCTGCATTTTGACAGCACGTGACTGAAGTCCAGCTTCGTGTTTAAAATATGAATCTATGGAGAAATACAGAGACATTATAGGCCTCCTTCTTCGTGTGGGAATAAAGGCTTGTCAAAACACCACTGGGAAGAGAGACTATAGGAGATACTGGTGCATGATGTATTATTCATTAGGAAGTAAGTGTTGGAGCTCAAGAGAATGTGCACTCACGATTTTTTGTGGGGCCTTGTTGTTTAATCAATAAAACAAATACACCAGGTTTTTGGAAAGTCATCCCACAAATCATAAACACCAGTCGAAGTGATAGTTTGGGTCTATTCGGAATATAGTGCAAAAGGAAAGGGCTGACAAATACGTCTTGCTGTCAGTCCTGTTTAGCAGCACAATGCTCTCCGGTTTTGTATTATTCATTTCGGCCACAAGGGTCAGGAGTGCACCACTGTGCCATGTATCACTATTAATATCTATCAATACAACTTGATAGACTCATAAGTCACTTGTTCACCTATTTTGGCCTGAAGCGAGTGACCCTGACAAAAAAAATCATACATTTAGGCAGATTACCCTGGCAAAGTGTTTTTTACTCCTTCCAAAATTTTTTTTTTACTCACTGCCTTTCCGTATGGGAACATATTTGTCCTATTCACTAAAATCTCATGCTAAAGCTTTAAACATACATTTTCGACAGGCCAGAAACTTGGTTAATTCCTTTAAAGAAGACTCTTGGTTGTAAAATGTTTGGAGTCTATGGTGTGTCACCTAAATAAAATAATAATAACAAATAATACATTGATCAATTAAAAATATATATCTATTATAAAGTTATTGGTTAGATATCAATTCAAAAATCAAAGTTAAAAAATATAGGATTCAAAAATGACAAACTTTTACATCCCTTACTTTAATTTTATGTCCACTTCAACATTTACATGTTATGTAACAAGCGGTTTATTTAAAGACTGACTTCTTGAACTTAAAGATATGTATGCTCATAAACATGTAATAAAGTGTCACCCCACAGAGCAGCAGATCACACATGACTCCTCCCCACGACAGCTGAGCAAACAGCTCTTACAGCTGCTCTGTGGTGGCTGGACTTTAGTATTCAACATTCAAAAATCAATTCATCATGTGAAAAATAGAGAATTCTTAATTAGCAAATGAAATGATTACATTTAAAGTATTTTGTTTGACTTTGACTTTATTAATGCCTCATTAAAATGCTAATTCAATCAATCAAAACTAATCTTTCAAATGTATCACTGTAATAATTGATTAAGACCAAACAGTGTGAGGAATTTTAATCATTTCAGTGGCACACTCCTATCCAGGCTCTGTAAAACACATAATTAACAGTGCTGAGGTGTACCAGCAGGTCCTGCGTCCAGGTCACACTGTGTGCCGCTGACAGACACAGAGTGACTGAGATGAGGCGCAGCACAGACTTCCAGATCCAAGAGGCCCTGTGTTTGGCCTCTGACGGTCCATTTTGGTCCTTGTGCTTCTATGAGGACAATCATTGGACAGGTCAGTGGCCGGGCAGAGGCCTGGTGTGGGCTGGGGGAGGCTCACTAAAGCCGCTTGGAAATTGGAACTACTTTGATCATGGAGCTGCAGGGTACGACTAAAGGTCTGGAGAGGAGTGTATTGCGGTAATGTGGAAAGTTGAACTATAGCAGGTAGAGGATTCTACCATCCCTGAGTTAAACCCACCAGAATGCTGAAAAACTGATGGGAACTCAGCCTGACACGAGGGCATGCTTTTGGTTCTGACATTAGGGAAATGGAAACTCACTGCTTAAGCTATGTGCTACAGAAGGGTAGTTCAGGAATATTTCAGTAACAGGGGCCATAGGACAGACAAGTGGGTTGAGAACCACAGTAGAACCAGTGTTTTCATTCCAAGATTTGCTGACTGAGTTGGCAGAAGCTTTAAACGCCTTTCATTACATACTTTCAAGTAGTCTACTGTTGAGGAAAAGTAAAAGCTGTCCTTACATACTGACAAAGTGGCAACACAGTAAAAACCTCTAGATCAGCGTAGCCCAAACGTTTTCCCTTGGAGGGCCAAAACTGAAACTTATGGTGCTTAGTAATGGTATTAAGATCCCAAATGACTTTAAAGGTAGGGAAGTTGATTCTAGAGAAAGATATTTGCTTGTTGAATCTCATTCCAAGGTTCTCAAATACAGATGCCTTGGGTTATAATTTCAGGCCAGAAGTGTCACTACCATGTTCAGATAATGAAAAATAATATATCATTAATGTGTAAGTGTTCATATGGTGTTACTGGTGTGTAGTTGAGACCAAAATAACGGCTGAGTGTAAGATGGGTGTGGTCTAAGCATGTAGAAGGGTAGGAAGTAGGGCAGGAGGCACAGGCCCCCACTTTATGCCCCCTGGCCCACATTCGGTTTACTTTGTGGCAGGCCGTATCCCAGTTTCAAACATTTACTAGGTTAATGAGATCACATGAGCCGCAAAGCAAAATCAGTGTGTACAGTGGAATCAAACAAAAACGATACAAGAGAAGTGAGTTTGGTGAAACGGGTGAACTTTGCCATGTTTTTATGTTGTACATTCTCTGTATCAAACAAGGGAATATTTCAGTATAATACATGTTTAATTAACTCGTAACATGGGTTAAAAGTTGACTGTGTGAGGATGGATAGACATATTGAATAAATCTGGCACAGTTCAACTGTTTGACAAACTCGTTTCTCTGATAGCAAACGTCTTGCACCATATACACCAATACCAATTTGTGCTCCCATCCCAAGGTGGTCTAGGTTTGGTAACTTTCTGCTGGTATAAAGCATAGCAGTCCAACAGTGACAGCAAGGGAACACATTAACAATACATAAATATAAAAATATCATTTATACGTATACTATATTGTATTGAAATGCCAGAATTATTTTGCTCTACCTTATTATATATAAATCACACTTAGTAGTTATTAATCCCTCTCTGAGGTACTTTTGTTAAACCCACCTGTGACACAAACAGCAGCGTTTAGGCAAAGCGTTTGCTTGACACTTCTTCCTGACTCTCATTAAACACAAATATTCCTTTAAACCCCTTCTCATACAGAGATCATAAAACTGTTCTCTCAAGAGGCAGATTAAATTTTAACTTGGTGTCTGGCAGCTTGCGGCCAAAAGAGAAGCCAGGGAATAATCCGTCTGGCCAGACATTCACCCCTGTGTTTAGACGAAAACTGCCATCACTGTTTTGTGTCTACCAGGAGACACCCTGTGTCACCGGGGGGTGACACACACACCCACACGCACGTGCACTGTGGGTAAAGTCATTGAAGGTTTAACAGACAAAAAGTGAGTGACAACTACTTAAAATACTAAATAAATAGATTTTTAGGAATGTTAAACCTTTTTGTTCTAGAAAAAATTGTTGTAGAAGTGCATACTGCCTATACAACATATCAAGAGTTATGTTTTGATCTTGAAAAAGGCATGAGAGCCGATAACGCATGAAATTATAAAGAAAAATGCATTCGGAGTCAGAGTGTCTCACACTTCTTTGTTCATCCTAGTCTAGGCACAGTGATCAGCACCTATGTTTTCACGTGATTTTAAGGTCCAACATGACCATGCCATGACAATACGTGGGCTTTAATAGTACAAAAGCAGTGCCTTGGAGTTTTTCTTGAGATTTTTACATGTACATGAACCTGAACATGCTGAATCATCATTTTGTAAAGATTTGAGTACATTTTCTCAGCTGAGTATTGACATAATAAATCCTTTAATAAATTACCCTGTACAGTATCTAATGAGCAAATAACCCTCGAGCAGGACACCCTATGTGACAAACAACAGATGAAAGAAAGTGTGATGTATTCACAGCCAACAGACAAGAAAAAGGAAATTCTCCCTCAAGCATAACCAATAAAGTCTGCATTCCAACATATGACTTGACGGCAACCTCTCACAAGTACTCACATTACATCAGGCGTCAACCTTTAGCTCAACCAATATAGATGTCAACTATTTGTAAGATTCCTAATGCAAGTTCTGTACTGTAACCCTCTCCACACAGCCTGCAGACACCTCCAATCCAAACGAGACTTGCATGTTCAGAACAACACTGCCAGCCTTGATGTAGCGTAGTAACCGATAATGACCCAGCCATGTCTCCTGCCGACGACAGGCAGGCGTTTGGAGCACGATCCCTCCCTATTTTGTGGTTGGCTGCACAGAGCAGCGCAGGGACCTAGCAAGTCATAAAGATGTCAGCCAAACGCTTAGACTCCTAATCAGGTCATCAGTGGAGGCTTGTAAAAGGTGATGGCTACAGACACACTGCTGTTTTCATCACTGTTCTTCCTGTTGTAGCTCTGACTTTGTTCTTTGTGCTCATGCTGGAACACGTCATTTGTCAAACTGTGGGGTAAACACTTGCGAACACCCTGCTAATGCCAATTGGGTGCAGTAGCAGTAACAAAATTAGAAATTTGAAATGTGGCTGTTGGCCATCCTCAGTTTACAGAGCCTGGAGAAAAATGTGAAGGGATAAATACTGTTCAATAACACAACACTCAGTGAGAAGTAAAAGTCAGGTCACTTTGCTGTTCATTGAAATCTGGGGCATCAGAATTGTAAAGTTTACAGCTTAGACTATCCGTCTAATCCATCCATCTGTAGTCATGACTTTTCTGGAAGGCGAAGCTGCATTAAATAGGTGAAATCATGGATACTACAACGACAGGCTCAAAGGGCTTTCCCTTTGAGTGAGTGACCCCCTCAAAACACTCACGGTGCCAAAAAGCCACCAACGAGGGCCGACTAGTGTGAACAGTGATTGACACAGATGGTGATTGACACAGATGCTCGGGCCACAGGCGCACACTGACGACCCCGAAAATGGCCATCATTGGCCGACTGTCAGCCTGGTGTGTCAGGGTCCTTACTAAACAACCCCACTGCCTCTGTATTCTCTCTGCTAACAGAAGATGGAGAGGGGATTGTAGGTTGTCATGGTTGATGTTTTTTGTCATATTGCTAATAAGGGAGGATGACATCGTGCCTCACATATATCTACATATCCGGATTTTTGTCTTGTCAAGTGTGATGAAATCACTATATAGATATCACGTTTTAAAACCTCAGAATCAGTGGTATTTATCCAAGGATGACAAGAAAGACAGAAATCTTAGCCATAATTGGGTGTTTTTAACATCTGAATGATGTTAAAGGAGAATTTAAGCAATTCTTTACCAGTCCATATCAAACAACTGTCTACAACTATAAACATTAATTCAATACAACATGGACAGCCCTTTTGAGTCCTCTTCCTTGCCACATGACAAATCTGATTTTTTCTCAGTCCTGTTACACACTCAACTCACTTCATAGGTACATTTAACCTGTCTCTCTGTTATTTTACAAAAAGGCAGGAAGAACATAATCATGTGTGTGAGAGCACTTGTCAGGAGTGATTGCCTATAGTTAAATAAAGCACCACTAATGGGAGTCAACAATTCTAACAGGTGAAATGAAAGTGGTTAAAACTGCAAAGAACGAAGCTGATTAATGTTGACCACAAATTAGTAGTTCACTTAAACATTTAAAGCTTAATTGATTTAAGGTTTCTTTGTATATTAAATGTTTGCGAGAATTAAAATGCATCCTTCAAACAACACATTATTCTTTATTATGTCAGCATTCTTTTTCACTGGTGAGTCAGCAGGATGACTGAAGGACTAACAGTGGGAAGAGGTAGCTGAGAGACTAAACAAAAAAGGAGTGTGAGGAGGTAGGAGAGAGTGGCCACGGGAAATATACATATCAAAGCAGAGAAGAAGATGTTAGACGAAAGCACATTTTAAAAACAGTTCTTACCAGCATGTTAACCGTTGGCCTTGTACACCCCAATTACATATATTCTACTGATTTGTTTTGTATACACACAATGATATGGCAAGGCTGTTGTGTGTCTCCATCTCTTTATATTGCTTCTGAACTCTTTGATGTAGCTTTGTAGCTCAAGGACAGAATCCAGCATATAGTTTTATGGGAAAAAGTATCTTTCTATGCAGACGATATCGACATTTATATGGCAATAAGGGGGACTGATTGTTTTTTTATTTCTGTGTGTGATATGTAGAAACAAAATAAATAAACTCTTGTTAAACAGAGACACAGGAACAAACACAAACAGGAAAAATGCAAAATTGCAGAGATAAAAAAGAAATAAGTAGTACAAAGTTAAAGGTTTTTTGTGGAAATTAAGGAGAAGATCATTACCTGTCCTCCTTTAGGCTGGTACTTGATATTCTCTGTGGAACCAATCTTGGACCTGACATTCTTGAAGTCAGGCAGTGGCTGGTTGATGATGCGCAGCTGTTTGGGCGTTGTTGCGGGTGACTTGGGTGGGGTGCGTACCACGGCAACCTTCCTCTCCTGAGAGATCAAGCTGAGGGAGCGTGGGGTACCAGGGGTCCTTGAGGATGATGAGTAGCTGGGAGGGGTTCCTGGGGTGATGGCTGTGGAGCCTGGGGTGCGGGGGGTTGAGTGGCCACTACGAGCTGAACGGGAGCGCACTGTTTCTGTAACTGACGGGAATGAATATAAAGATGAGGGTTGGACGTCCTACTACTTAATTTCTAGAGAAATATTTCTGACTTTGGTGATTTCTGTGTTTCAAACAGGAAATCAAAATATCAACTGCACCATCATACAGAAGAGCCATTTCCTGTACTGATCAAAGGCTAACAAATAGCCTTTCTTGTGCAATTGAACTGTGATAGGCATGTTGACCAGTATGAAACAGTGCATATGCATTTAGGCAGTCATATTCGAGACCATAAGATGTTGTGCAACAAGAACTTTACAGAAAAAGAGTATTCTATTAAACTGAAACATACAGTAACCCTAGAATCTATTATTTTCCCCAAATTCATGATGAAATGAGAATGAATGCCATCTACCTGTCATACTAGGAGCGCGTCCTGTCCTATGCTCTGCCCTCATCTCTGTGCGAAACGCTGCAGGGGGCAAAAGAGGAAAAGTTTTAGAGTTAGAGGGCCAAAACAGTTGGTGTTGGAGTACCTAATACCACTTTATACTGATTTCTTTGTGAAGTGAGCAGATAAGAGGAGCTTCAGCTTACATGTGGGTCTGCGAGGAGCTGTGGAACCCGAACTTGTAATAGAAGTGGAGCTGTCCTCCTGGTCATGGTATCCACGGCGACTCAGAATGGCATGCCGTGGCAGAGAAGACCTCTTGTCTGGGCTCCATGAGCCGCCGTCCTGATGGGACACAAACACCACAGACATGATGGACATCCTTAGGCCAGTGATTGATTTTTACTGAAAGTTGAAACAGATTTGGGTTGGTAATATATTTACAGAACTCTCCCAGCTACAGTGCTGCTCTATCATTCACCTACCTTGGCTATGAATCTCTGTAATACTGGGGAGCCTTGAGGCTCTACTGAGGATGGCCGATGTCTATCTAATGAGGCAGCCACTCTGGATATGGAGGTAGGGATCTTTGTTAGTGGCAAACGCTGAGCATGGCACTGAGATGGTACAACGATGAGGCCCAGTGGGTGAGAAGCATGGCACCATAAAGGACACAGGATGACAAAAAGTGACATTTACATGCATTATCGTCGCTCAAGATCTGATACCAATCACTCATCATTTGTGAGATGAAGACTGAGATATTACCATCAGATCTTGTGTGTGTTTAGCATTTAATCATCACATCAGCCGTTCATGTGCATTAATTTTGAACATGTCAGCAAAGAAGTTAAAAATGTATTAAATCAAAATGCTAAACAAAATACAAGAAATCTTGTTCAACAAGCTCATGCAGACTGTGGTAACGAATGTATGAAAGACTGTAAATCAAAAGTGAAATATAATGTGGGCTCAAAGTGAACACACTTACTGTATGCTGTAATGACATGACATTCAAGAAATGCAGAAACTGTTCTATTTCAGACGCAATAACTGTCATTACCATGGTGGAGGAGTAAAATGGAGTCACGACCACAGTCACTGTAGAAATGTCATGGGGTGATTCAACACCCACTCAGTGAAAAAAACAACCTCTCTAAATGGATCCGTCTTCTCTACTTGTGCAAAAAGCTATTAAACAAGGCAACAATAGCCAACGTTTAACAAAAACCAACACACATGAATATTATTTTAATAAAACGCAAAGAACAACTAACAGTGGTGTTAGGAATACAATGCACTGTTTGTCATACAGTGATTAGGGCTTGGATAGCAGCAGGGCAGACATCGTTCAGTCAAACAGTATGTAATGTTGTTTATCTGAATTGATAGATGATTAGGTTGCCCTGGAAGTCACAGGAGACAATGTGTAGCAGCTTCTTAATAAGTCTTAATACGGTTTCAGTAAACTCTAATACTCTTTATAGCAAAGAACCACAAAAAGATGACAGCAGATCTAATGTTGGTCAGTTCTGGTTTCAGGAGATGGTGCAATCAGTCCCTGTTGCTTTGGTTTCTACCATCAGTGTCAATTTGTTCTGAGTGTTTTTCAAGAAAGCTTTGATATGGTGTTTCTCTGAGTGGTTTCAGTGCCAGAGGTCATGCCAGCGTCAGGCTGGTGAAGGATACTCACTGATGCTCTGTCGCGAGACTGTCTGGCCACACTGAGAGGCTGACGACCGTCTGGTAGGGCCTCTGAGAGACAGAAACAGAAAAATTAGAACACATGGACAGTATTCATGCTTTGACCTTCAACGCTCAGAAGGGGTCAAACAGAAATACCAAAATACAATTTTGTATTTGCAAACCTGGCATGGCAAGCTATATGACAAATCGAATGTTCTGTTGGAGTGGGTTGCGGCCCCCTTGGGTGCTCTTTTCTGCAAAGATTTGGCAAGATATCACAGAGCATGGGGGATTTTACATTATGTAAGGCAACCCTGGAAAATAATCTAATTGGGGCAATGCAGCAGTGTACAGGGCTTTCATCATCAGTGACACAGAATCCAGTACATCGGGGGAAAATGAAGTGCAAACTGCCTCTGGGAGACAGCAGCATCAGCATCAAATCAGTCTTTATATTATCAGGTCCATAGAACAAAACCATGGTTACTAGTTGCCTGGCAACCATAGGTTGAAAAAACTAATGTAGATATGTAAGACTTAGCTCAACCAAGAGCATTGTATAGGATTTTCACAATTAACAACTTGCCAGCTATTATCACATATTTGGAATGAAATATTAATACAAAACATCAGACTACGAACAGTTCTCCAAGAACATTAGAACACTTGGCTGTAAATGAAGAATGCACTCACAGAGAAACTTAACACCATCTGAACTTCTTGTTTTTGCTGACCTTGCTGTAGGGACACAGAAATTTAATTGGAAAGTGTTCGGTGTTTTGCTATTGCTCTGTTCTGTAACATTCTGACGCTGCTGCGACAAACAAATTTCCCCATCTGCGGGACATTAAAGGATTTCTGATTCTGATTTTGGAATCAAAAACTTGGTCCAAAAACTAGGTGAAAACGATGCTCTCATTTTGGTGTTAAGCTGCTCTCAAAATAATAAAGACAGAGAATGCACAAACACCAAAAACAAAAGAAACCAAATGAAACGTGTATGGCAGTTAATCTTTATTGAGATAAAAACAATGACACACGTGACAAAAAAACAAAAAAAACACTGTAACCAATTAAACAAAATGGATTCTGAAAATAAACAGATGCTGACAGTGGAGGTATGATTGGTGGGAACTGGTGGTCTGGTGGCCAAGACAAAGTGTCACCTGTGGTTCTCCTTCTAGGACAGGAGTGGTGCTGGGTGGGGCGAGTTTGGCGAACAGCTGGTTTCACCACGCTCCTCCTGACTGGAGACTGAGATTGAGTATCCATCTTTTTGGCAAGCTCAGTCTTCCTTATCACAGCTAAATCATCAGAGGAGACAAGGCTATTGAGATACAACAATACGTATATACAGACATGTTAAAATATAAAATGCTGAAGGTTAAAAATTCCCTGTTTTTAGTCTTTTTAGTATTTGTTGAGTAAGAAAAAAAACGGCTGACTCAAATCAATGTGTCAGCTAGTTAATAAGACTGCACATTTTTTGACACAAAGCTAAAACGGTAAGCAATAAATCACACAATGCTGTGTTTTTAGTGAAGTTAGAACAGCAGAGTGCCCCATTTAGGCACATGAAATGTGTCAACAGGATGGAGACTAAAAGTGTACAATACCATTCTTTCTGTGCCAAGCAGTACAGTTTGTGGGAATAGCATTTGAGATCTGAATCTATAATATATAAAGGTCCCATATTATTCACTTTTTCACTCTCAGACGTGTATTTTGGGTGTCTCCTTGAGAATGTTTACATGCTTTAATGTTAAAGAAAATCACACTTTTTTACAAATGTATTTCACCTGCTGTAGTGTCACCATTAAACCTGTCTGAACATTCCTGTCTCTGTAAGGCCCCCCCTCCCAAAAATCCCAGTCTGCTCTGATTGGTAGTCTCTCACAAGCCTGAGCAGGCACTGCCCACCATGTTTCTGCATCAGCTCTGCCAATGTATGAGTGTGCTGGGGGCTTGGCGGAGACCATACAGCTTTGACATCACAACCTTATGGAAGTCCTGACAAAATATTAAAGGCCACAGGTTCCAAATAGGGGCTATATGCATTTCCATTTCTTTTCTTATATTTAAAAAAAACCTCTCTTTTTAAATTATGTGACCTTTAAAAATCAACAATAGATTTCTGTTGTGCGAAAATCGTGCAAACCTTTTTTCTTCTTGACTTCCTCTCTAGGGATGTAAACAGGTTCTTTGCGAACAGGTTTGCGCTCTGGTGTGGAGATTCGGCCTTTGGGCCGCCCTCCTTTGGCCTTTGGTTTGACTGGCTTCTCCTGTTTCTCCATCTTCTTCTGTTGTGTCTGCTTTTTCTGGACTACAGTGGATTTTTGGGCTGGACTGGACACCTTGGGCAAAGGCTCAATCTGCTCCGTTAACACACTCTTATCATCATCTGCAGTGTGGCAAAAAGAGGACATGAACAATATGTGTGTAAAACATTACATGTGTTAATCTGAAGCAGATGAGGGAAAAGAACAGTATCACAGAACAAACTGTCTCACCTTGTGTGTCGACCCAGGAGCTGTCCAGGATGGAGTCGTCAATCGTGGTTTCATCCCTATCGTAGCTCTCTGTTGGCTCTTCAGTTTCTATGGTTTGAGCCTCTTTCTCAGGGGAGGCCGGGGTCTCAGGAACATCACCCACCTCCTCTAGACTGGCAGCCTCCATGTCTGCTTCTTGGGCCAACTCCACAGACTCCTCCTCTTCCTCCTCCTCCTCCTCTTTCTGGGCAGTGGCGCAAAGGGCTACAGCCTCAGGTGGAGCAGAGAAACGAACGCTGTGTCCCGGCTCATCTGCTGCGTCGATGGTCTGGACCACAGTGATAAAATCGTCTTCCACCGTCACCACTGATTCAATGGCAGCACGAGTCTCTAGGATCTCCTTTGCTGCCCCTGCTTTATCCAACATGTCTTCCTCTTGCTCCTCTTCCTCGACTGGCTTGTCAGCAACCTTTTCGTCCATCTCGGCCACTTTCTCTCTCTCCTCCTTTTCTTTCAATTCCTTCTCTATCTTCTCTTTCTCCTCCTTCTCTTTACGTTCCTTCTCCATCCTCTCCTTTTCCTCCTTTTCTTTCAATTCCTTCTCTATCTTCTCTTTCTCCTCCTTCTCTTTACGTTCTTTCTCCTCTTTTTCTTTTTGCTCCTTCTCTATCTTCTCCTTCTCTTCCTTCTCTTTAAGTTCCTTCTCTATCTTCTCCTTCTCTTCCTTCTCTTTAAGTTCCTTCTCTATCTTCTCTTTCTCTTCCTTTTCTTTTAGCTCTTTTTCTAGCTTTTCTTTCGCCTCCTTCTCTTTAAGTTCCTTTTCTAGCTTTTCTTTCTCTTCCTTCTCTCTCAACTCCTTCTCTATTCTTTCTTTTTCCTCCCGTGATTTCCTCTCTCTCTCCTCTTGCTCCATTTTTTCCCGCTCTTCTCTTTCCTTCTTCTCTCTCTCTTCTTTCTCTTTCCTCTCTCTCTCCTCTTTCTCTGCCTTCTCTTTAATTTCCTGCTCTTTCTGTTCTTTCTCCTTCCTTTCTTTTTCTTCCCTCAGTATTCTATCTGCCTCCTCTTTCTCTTTCCTTTCTTTCTCTTCTCTCTCTTTCACCTCCTTTTCTTTCTTCTCAGCCTCTTCTTTCTCTTCTTTCAATTTCTTCTCGGCTGCTTCCTTCTCTTGCGCTTCCCTCATCTTTCTTTCTGACTCCTCTTTCTCTTTTTCCTCTTTGTTTATTCCTAACACAGGTGAAGGTGTTCTTTTGGGTGAGCCATACACTTCTCTTTGTTTAAGCTTGGAAGGTGAGAGCACTGGGGAGAGAAGCTTGTCATCGTCAATGTTGCTCTCCACGGACGAAGCAGGTGATGTTTTGACAGGCCTGGCAATTCGGTCCTTGGCCACGCCAGTCAGCTGGTACACATCCTCTGCATCCACTTCCTCATAGGCCTCCTGATGGACCAGTTTAACCTTCTCTCTGAGCTCCTGCAGTTCTCTCTCCTCCTCCAAACTGAGAGGCCGGCCCTCCATCTCCAATTTGCGGATCTGCCTCTCATAGTCGGCAATCTCAGTTTCTGACGCTGAGCCTTCCCCACTGGCTTGTCGCTGAGTCTCACTATCTGACCTCCCGCCTTCTTCTAGAGTCACAGTAACTGTTGGCGTTACAAATGTCTCACTCGGCTGAACAGTTGGTATCTCAATTACAGTTTTATTCAGCTGATCATCCGCTTTGCCCTTTTCTTCAACTTCAGAATCTTTTCTCTCTGCTTGCTTCTGGTCTTTCTCTTCACTGTCATCAGTGACTCCTGGTGGCTGGTTGTCCTCCATAGATGTGTCTCTGATCGCTAATTTCCTGGCCTGCTCAGCCACTTTCTCCTCCAAGACAGAGTGTTTGAAGACCTGAGCAGAAGCGTCCGTGGGGCTGAACACATCTGCAGGGGAAGGCATTGGCCCTGAATATTCACTGAAGACACAATAGCCCATTTCTTCCAGCTGGCTGTCACTCTTTCTGGGACTCTGTTCCCCTGAAACTAGGCTAGCCAGTGGGTCATCAGCGAAGGCAGGAGCATCAGCTTGAATCGACTTTCTTCTGGTAATTTCTGGGTCATTGTTTTCTGATGCAAGTCTGGAACGGGTGCCAGCAAGGTCCAGCATCTCAGGTAAGTCTTGTGCCATCACAGTGCCATTTTTATAGGTGCCTTTATTAGGCTGTGGTGATTCTGGTGACGCTGGTTCAGGGCTGGGTTTCGAAACTGGCTCAGTGGTCCTAGGAGGAGATGATGAATCTGAAGTGACGGAAGCTGCAGTCTCTAAGATCAGGGGAGGGAAGGATGGAGGCTTATCCACAGAGGGTGTAGTGACTGGGAGGTAGTCTGCTGACTCATCTAGACTTCCACTAGTGTATGACATGATATCTGTGGCCAGTGGGGAGAAGTTCCTAGGTCTGCCTTGGCCACTTTGATCCAATGCTCCGATAGTGATGTTAAGCGAGTAACTCCTCTGCTCTAAGGCAAGTTTACCAGGAGAAAGCCTGCAGTCATTACTCCTGTCAGGGACTGTGAACACTCTAGTGTCTTTTGTTGTTTCTGGTTTATCCTGGGCTTCAGCTAGCGTGCTGTAGCTGATCTCCTGAGATCTGGAATCAACTGCACTCTTCTCGTCACCAGCTCTGCTCAGTTCGTAATAACCCTCACCCTTACATGGAGGAGCCTCATCAACCTCCATGGCTGATGTTTCAAAATATGCTGACATGCCAGATCTGTCTCTTGCATCTCTCGTTGAGTCTCCTCCTTGAACTTTGTCTCCCATCGCTGAGAAATCGCAGGGGGATCCAATGCTGCTGAACTCCACCACCTCCACTGAAGGCTGTTTCTCTGACACCGTGATCGGCTCACCGTACGTAGGCTGAAGTGTGAGTGATTTGGTGGGGGATTTTTTGGCTTGGTTTTCAACACTCGGCGGTACAAAGGATGGCATATCCATGGTGGGGCTCTCTGGCACAACTCGTTCCCCAGCAAAGAACCCTTGGACCTGGGGCTCAAAAAACTCCTCGGGGCGTTTCTCCGATCCAATGCTGTCTGGGCTCATGGAACCACTTTTCTCGCTGCCCTGCTTGTCTGAGTCCATCTTCAAAGCTGAAAGGACATCTGTAAGTTGGCTGTTTTGATCACCACAGAGAAGTAATGCTTTGGCATGCTGCGAGTGAGATCTTTAATAAGCCAGGGACTGGGGAAGCCTCGGAAACTTACGGCACAATGATACGGCCATCACTGAAGAAGTACGGCGGGTTTGAGTTCACCAAGTCACAGATGGATGATAGTATGACATGGCATGTGACGGAACCGGCATGAGGAAACTGTGATGATTTATGGAAAACAAGCAATAATAGATGGGATGGATACACATGCGACTCTTGAGAACATCAGATACAAAAAGAATAGCATTTCTGTCATTTTTTGTGAGTAATGACTGAGGAGAATTTGGCAAAAGGTCTCAAATCTACCAAATTCCAAAAGTTTCCACATCCAATTATGTTTCGATCTTAACATTGTCATTGTATAATTCAGAGAATATTTACACAAAAATAGTCGAGCCTTGAATGTAAATGACAGAGAAATGCCACTAAAAGTGTCGGAACATACGAGAAACCAATGAATTTGATTTACTGATAAAATAATGCATTTGATGAGACCACTACACCACAGTTAACATGAGACAGCCAACACAAAATCCCCTGCAAATTAGGAAACACAATTATGACAAAAATATGAGCGATCCATGTTGAGTCGGTATGATTCATGGTTACAAAAGAAGAGTGCATAGCACCGATACATCAGCACCAAGCCATGTGCAAACATAATGAGAAACCTGTTAGCTCCTAGCCGGTGAACAAAAGCACTTTCACGTTCAGCAACACTTCACTTCATCATACCAAAACGAAATAGGCCGGCCCCGAAAACCACAGCACAAAAAAGAAGATACAAGCGCAAAGATAGCAGAATAAAACCAGGTTCTGTTAAAACAATGTGACTCTTTTCACCAACAAGCCTGTGTTGCCTTGCAGCCACAGCAGAGCGCGGGGAGGATTACTTGCCATTCCACCTGGATTATAATGCTAATGTTATGTGAGTTCCTTTTGACACATCTGGCATTCTTATAGGGTGTACAATGCAGTAACATGCAGGCAGGGAGAGCAGAGGGCAGGACACACCTGTCTCAGGGCTCTCCTCACCCTCTGCTTCCTCCTCCTCTCTTTCCAGAGAGCTCTCTGCAGCAGCACTAGCTGCTTCAGCCGGCT
>OMLP01045157.1:0-28349 GCA_900302685.1 Spondyliosoma cantharus | reverse complement strand
CTGGTGTGTGTGTGGGTGTGTGGTTGTGTGTGTGTGTGTGTGTGTGTGTGTGTGTGTGTGTGTGTGTGTGTGTGTGTGTGTGCGTGTGCGTGCGCATGGTTTACCTGATGGCAGCCTTTGAGTCTCCTGTTCTCCCTTCAGCACTGCAACTGCCTCTGCTGTCACTTCCTGTACGATCCGCGCCGACACTTGCTCTGAACACACAAACATATGCAAAGTCAACTTTAAGATTATTAAACATTTTCTTTAAAGAATAGGCTTAAGTTGGAATGAAAGTTTCAAGGAATTAATTTGAATTAAATCTCAAAACTGGTTGGAAGAAAAGGTGCAGCAGATCCCCAGCTGCTCCAGTGCATCAGGGCACTGTGGTTGTAATGGGCAGCTTCAAGGTTTCAATCTGTGGAATCACTGTGTGAGAATGTGAAGCTGTGGCAGAATTTAGCGCAGTCAACACTTGGGATTTATCGATGAAATTTCATCTTCCATCCATTTTGTAAGAATTTATTTGAGAATCATGTCATCAAAACCTGAGATGGAAGCCAGTACGAGGGAGCTAAAATTGTTTCCATAACTGCGGGGATGCTAGGGTTGCTGGAGGTGGCTGAGTGTCACCATGGAAACTCAGCATCCCTAAAGAAGTGAAGACTAAAAATGACACCTGGACTAAATAAGAGTGTACAGCATGTGATAAAAAACATCAGACATTTTCCTTTTGATCTGTAAAGTGATGGACTCAATGCTTCTGAGAATGCTGGATTTACTGACCGAACAATTATGTACATAATACATGGAAGTGCAAAATTACACACACACAAATCTCTTAATCATGCGTTACTGTATCATTATTTCTTAAAGTATCTCCTAATTAGGTGAAAAGATCTCAGTATATTGATAAACGTTAAGGTAACCTATCTATCCATCGTAGCTAACCTAGCGTACAGGAAGAGACCCGTGGTAATTATCTTCTTTCTTTGCCTTCTCGTGGCTCCGTGGAACTCTGTGTCGCGGTGGAAGCTGGTCGTTAGTTCGTTTTAGCGGACTGCATGTCTAAACAAACATTAGTCACTGTTAGCGGAGGGAGGCACTGAACGTGCATAAAGTTGCATCCTTTGGACTGTCACAGAACATCCGACCCAAGTCCTTCACAAAGAAATCCACTGTCCAGCAGGGATGGGGGAAGATCTCATTTTTCAGGCTCAAACTGATAACTACTAAGAGCAAACGGTAGGTAGCTTTTTCCTTGGATTTTCCCCCAAATTGGAAGCCAAGCAGGGACATCTTAATAAAGTTGTGTCTGTATGTATGAAATATTTTAAATATTGCCTCACATGCAAGGGGGGACCGCAGAGTCCTAATCAAACCACCCTCCATTTGCATAGAATCGGTGGTTATGTGGGATCGAGTGGCAGTGTGATGCTTTTCTGCTGTTGTTTCAGGACCTTCTTTCTATCCAGCGTCGCCCACATATCAGCACAAACAAGCTGACTGCCATACACACATGCAATTACACACATACACACTTCTTCCGGGAACACTTAACACAACCCACTCACCAACCAAAAGCAGCCATTTCCCATTTTCAACAGCAAAGTGCAATAAATGCAGAGCACCTATTCACTGCTTGAAGGCAAAACCCCTTTCTTTCAATCCTGGAAAATAGAGCGGCTTAAGGGGCCACTGCCAAACGCAAGAAATGGTTGTGACCTCAGACAAACCTGGGCTGAAATAACCCTGCAGACGTGTGTACAATTCAGTTCAACATGACCAAAATGAATGCCTTGTCTGCCATCAGTGGGTAGAACAAATGGCTTCAAGATCTTTTGTGGTTCAGACAGTCTTCAACCCTGAAAAGTATTTGTTTTGTTGTTTTAAAACTGATGTATCTCTGGTGGATTCATGTTAGGATGTCGATAATATGTCTCACACACTTTTTAAAGCAAGAAGTAAACAGACAGTGAGGCGATTTCTAAAATTAGCACACAATAGCAGAAAAAAAAGATAAAGAATGAAGTTGAAATACTTCACATCACTTGTGGCACCCATAGAGTGTGCGCTCTAGAAACTTCTGCCAGCTGAGACAGCGAACTTCGGCGTTTAATTTGAATAGGTTTCAAATGATTAAATCATGAGGCTCTTCTAGCCTTGCTAATTGTTGTTGGACCATATGGATCAAAACATGATAATGAAACCATTTGTTTGGAAGAGGCTGGGACAAAATGTATCCAGTGTTTTACAGCTGCTTCCTTCACAATTTAAGCTTATGGGAAAAGTTATTTTGGGACCTGAGTGCATCACGTGATGTTGTAATTACACGGTTTGGGCAATATGTCAAATTTGCTTCAAAGCCTGGCACTCGTCCTTGGGATTTGGATAGGAATGGTGAACAAGGGAAAGTCCTGCTACCTAGCCAGTGCACACTTACAACAAGTACATCAAAATTATAACATATATGTGGTTTTTCCTAAACTAAAAGTAGGCAACTGATCAGTGCACGTTTGCTTTTTTTTTTTTTTTTCTGGTGGTATCGGAAAACAGGCAACAGTAGATTGACACTGAAAATGTTACTGTTGTTCTATCTTTTACACCAGTCTCTCTTTTACACTCAATGCATACAAACATTTGGTACTTCAACGCGTGTCATGACATCATGATGGAAAAGGAGCGTATCTGCCTGCGAGTTATTATAAGCAATTTAAGCGGTGGGAAGGAATGCCAATTGTATCCTTTCTTACTGAAGGCATCAGCCAGATGTTAGTAGCGGCTAGAGGCTATCAAAGGGGGGCGATCAGGAAAAATGGGCTTATGTGCTGTTCACGTGTTGTTGGAATTGACAAAATGTCAGTTATGTCTGGGAAACTTTATGTGAATGCCCTCACAAGTCAGAAAACAACAACTCGGAAAGTCCAACATTTTGGTACACAAGTTGCCAAGTCGACATCATATGGCACTGAAACATCATGTACAAAAATAACCATTGGGTTGTTGGTAAGAAACATTGACCAAAGTCATGTATTGTCCAGTAATTGTATGGTTTCCTTTGTTCTTTTTTTTGTACTCAAATACTGGAAACAGCTTTCAACGTGATGTTTAAATTGTTCTGATAAAGTGCAAAACATTTTTTTCCGGCATCCATGTTGCTCCCACATTCCAACATGACGCACATGAACACATGAAGTTGGAAGAGCAAATTCCCAAATTGGGAAATGGGACCATCTGAGGAGCAGGTGAATGCAGCATTATGCCATTTGAGGAGGAGTTGTACTGTATGCTCAAACGCTCTGTCTGTGTTATTTATTTTATCTTCAAATCTTTTCATACACAAGATAGATTTTGGTTAAAGAGAGAAAATACGTGGCTCGTTAAGAACTGATCCTGTTCTAAAAATGGCATTTTTTCTTTGTTCAAGCTGTCTTGAGGTTACAGTCTCATGTCTGGATTTTAATCTATATTTTCAGAATTTACAATATTTTCCATCTGCATTGCCTTGTGCCTCGACACAATCTTGTCCCTGAGCTCTACAGGCAGCTCCTTCGACCTCGTGGCTTGCCATTTTGCTGATATGCAAATATCTTTTTCATACGGCTGTATGTTTTTGCTTGGTCATTCTGGTGTATTGAGTGTGGATGGATGAGCGAAAAAAAAGGCGTCTGAATACTCTCTAAATGAACTATATAATCAAAACTAACATGTTTTAGAACGTCTCTAAGTTGTATGTGAAGATACATTGTTTTAAAAAAGGGAGAACAAGGGAGAACTGCCCCACAGGCTTCATGCATACGCCTTGAGGGGATAAAAACAGACTGCAGTCTCCTCCAGACAGACACATGCAGGGACATTCAAACGAGACAGCGAGGGCACTGGGTTCAATGACACAACGTGGATTTTTAATCTTCCAAACCAATTCAGAAAAATGCACAATAACCACACAAAAGCACTGTAAAAAATGACCTTGTCACATCCACAGAACTAGCTGGCAGTAATGACAACTACCCTCGTCTGGACTGTCTCAGCATTTCTCCAACCGAGTGATGTCAAATGACAAAGCAGACCGCCTTTCATTGGCTTTGACAGGAAAATAAACCACATGCACAAAAAGGTACGTCGATTTTCAGAACGGTTACATCACATCTGCGTATTTTCATTCACACAGACACACTATCCCGATGAAGTAAAAGCACGTATTACCTGTATGACAAGCAGACTGAAGCTGAGGACGCTCCCTCTCTAAGCAGAGACTACGACTGGAAGCCCTGAGTCAACACACAGCCACACAAACACACACTCTCTCTCACTCACACACACACACACGCACACACACAGACCGGACTGAGAGGGCACGGAGAGAGCAGGAGTGCCGTTTGGTATGACACCAGCCGGCAACCCAAAATGGTGTAAAGCGAGGGGTTACCATAGCAACAGACTGGTGGGCCACTGATTTTGGTCCCAATGCAATTCAGATGCCGGCAGCATGTCTGTCTGTAGCCTCCAGTATAAAAGGAAATGAAGGCTGTGACGTGGCTGATCATTAAAGCCAATTTTTTTGCCAACACATGATATAAATCTGACTGAATCTAACAAACAAAGCTGAATCCAAAACACAATTTATTAAAAGAGATATATTTTTATACTTTTTTATTTATTATTTTATTTAAAAAAAAAAAAAAAAAGGATTAAAACATAGAAAAATAAGTGACATTATCAATAGAATGTGAAGAAATAACAGTTTTGATTTCATGTATTGTGGTGCAGACATATCTGCTGTTAGCATGCTAACCAGCTAACCTCGGCCTGTTCCGTCTTGTAATGCCACTTTGTAAAGCAAGAGGCAATTGTGAGTCACTGTAGGGTCCAGTCTGCCTTCAGTCCAACACGAGAAGATGACGAAGTAATGGTGCACCGAGGACATATTTTACCTACCCAGTCCTTGCAAGGAACCACATATAGCAGCAAAGAAATTAAGCAAAACAAGAGCTAACACTGGCGTAACTTTTTTACCACTGGAGAAAGCTCTTGGTGAGCAATGGGATGAAATTTGATGTTGAACTTGCAATGTATCTTCAAGACTGTTAAGATTGGTCAGTGCATCTGTACTTTTTTCTCAATAATATCACATGAACATGAACACATGAAAATCCACAAAGACAGAACAAAAGCATTTATAAAGGTCGGACAACAAGTTACATTACGGTGGTCATACACATCCCATCGCCACTCAGGAGAAGAAATGCTCAAATGGTTTCAGATGAAGTGCACAGGAGAAGAAACTGATGCATCATCATTCATGAAGACCTTTGTGTGACCTGAAAGAAGTGACAGAGTGAGTCAGAGAACCCCTACAAAACATTTTTGTCGTGCACTTTTTCTGTCCTTGAGTTTGATGTTATGCAAAATCAATAAATAACTCTTTAAGCTTAAAACATTAAATTGCTTGTGTAAAACATGTTAAATTCCTTTTATATTTTATAACATAACAATGATACGTTTGCATCTAGCGCTAAAATGTTTTTTGTTTCATTCGTGGACCTCCGTTTTATTGAGTGTATCTCAGAGACTCAGTCATCCTTTAACTTTGGATTTGTCTCTTTTTGTTTATGTCCATGCTTCACACCAGAGCTCCATTTGATCTAATCCCCTCTCTACTGCAGCAGAACATACTGATTTAAGCTGATGACATGGAGAGACTTCAACAATTTCTTCCAGGCTTCTTGACACTAGGCTGAGTTACTTGTGTCAGCTCAGTCTAATATCCCCAATATAACACAAAGGTTTCCTCAGTTTATGCAAGCCGACCACTCTCTGAATAAACTTATTTTTTATTTTACTGTTTCTATTAACTCATTCGGTTCATTTCTGTCTCCCTCTCTCCATATCTTTCCCTTGTCCACTTCCAGCATGGCTGACGATGGCTTTTTTTAACTTTCGTCTCAAAGGAAAGTCAAGAGGGCAATTTCGTGCTTCAATAGGTTCTTGTTGTGCCTGAAGAGCTTTTCACGGGGGGAGAGGGCTCACTGAGTGCCAGCATCAGCCCTTCTGTCACCCATTCTGCCCCACTTACCCCCGCCCTGTCCTGCTCTGGAGCAATGCTAATGTATGCTGACAAGGTGCTCGCCAGACAAACACAGCTTTGGTAACACAGCTGCTGAGAGTATGTCATTTTCATGCAGATGATTGGAGAACATGTAGTGATACACTGATCGTCGCAATTATTACAGATTAGTGTCTGTAAAATCTGGAGGAGAGGAGAAAGTTTTGTTAACCCCAAATTAACTTTCCCTGATGCTTTAAAGACTGCCATGGTTTAGTTCTGCTGAAAGGTTAGTGCAATGTTTATATGACATTATTCTATGATTATCAACTTTCTCCCAATGAATCGAGACAAGATATAGATTCAAATATTTTGGGCAAAAGCCTAAAGCAAACCATTGTCAGTGCACCTCCATTCACTAGCCCTTCAGATCAAGGAACAGGTGTAAAACCTTGACGTTATCTAGAATTCTGAGGCGTGAAAGTGTAATTTTCTCATCTTAGAAACACAAGCAAGGTCAGACCATTTCCTTCTGAGGCTGACAGAAAAACTTTGGCATGCTTTTATAACCCAACAAAAGACAGTGGCCACCTACAACTTGTTCAGAGCTCAGCAGCCGGAGTTCTGACTAATATAAAAGACGTCAAACATAACACCCATTTTAAAGAGATAGCATTGGTTGCATATCAGTTTTAGAGTTTGTTTGAAGACTTTCTTTCTAGTTTTTAAGATCACTGAACGGCCTGCCACCAGCCTCTCTCTCAGACATGCTTTTTAGATATGTAACTACAGCAGATGGATGCAGCTGACAAAAAAAACATAAGAATTTTTTTTTTTTTTAACCTGGCCTCTTTCTAAGTCTAAACCATTATTTCAATTGTTCAGTGTGTTTATTTATGTTGACTTTCATTTATTTCTAACATTTTATTGTGCTGTTACATATATATATTTGTCTATATTTGTTCTTTCTGTGCTGTTGCTCTCTGAAGCACTTGCACTGACTGCATGTTTGTATAAAAGGTGCTACAAAAATAAATTATTATCTATTATTTTCTTTTAAATTATGGTAGTTTCCGTTTACTTATAGTTATGTTAGTAATATGACTTAAGAGACATCCTCTAACTTGATCTTATTATCTCGGATAGCCGGATAACACATTTAATGCAGGGTGGTAGTAAATTTTGTCAGAGCCCAAGGAAAAGCTCTTGAGACAAGTGATGCATTAAAAGGATTGTATCTAAGTCAGTTCCACTCACTGATGAGTACCATGAGATGAAAAGACTAAAAATATCATTGGCTTTCCCCTTTCATTAAAAAGATTTTTAAAAAGTACTGTTTTCTTGTTGATGTCAGTTTAAAAGCATTACTTTGAAGTTGAAAGACGGCTGTTTACAACTCTCATGTCTTTGATACGCGCTAATAATGATCCAAAGGAACACATGAGGTCTTGGCAGTTGCTAATTATGTCAGCCTACTGCCTAAAATTTAGCCTCTCGGTTTTATTAGAGTTCTGGATATAAAACATGGATGTCGTCTTTAACAAGGAGTTAGTCTAGATAATCATCAAGCAAAGTATTTTATTTGTTTAAAAAAAAAAAAGAAAAAAAGAAATTGACCCAATATGTTTGAGTTCCTGGTCTTGCCCTACTGGATTCAGTGTGTGTTGAAAAAAAGCTTGTTGATTTGCAAATAGGTTAAAATATTACATGCTAAAAATTATAGTAACTTTTGATGACACTAGAAAGACAATAACAATTTTGTATGGACTGTAGTGAATGCAAATGAATGCAAAGCAATGCAGGGATACCACCCACTACCCATTATTAGTTTACCCCCCAGAAAATCCTCATAAACTGAAGATAATATGATAGGACATCATAAAGAATCTTTCTTGCACATGTGACGATTGGATCAACTTTGTCGGGCAAAAGTAATATAAATATAGAATTTATTTGTATCAATGATTTTATGAATCAAAATTCTGTCATAACACTGTAGGAAGCAGACTTTTGATTTTAATTAAGGAGGAGGAGGTAGAGTGGGTCGTCTAGTAATCGGAAGGTCGCCGGTTTGAATCCCAGCTCCCCCTAGCTGCATGTCGAAGTGTCCTTGAGCAAGAAACTGAACACCAAATTGCTCCTGATGAGCAGTCGGCACCTTGCATGGCAGTCTCTGCCATCAGTGTATGAATGTATGTGAATGCGTGAATCTGACGAGTGTTGTAAAGCGGCTTTGAGCGGTTTACATTTACCATATCTATACAACATGAAACAAAAGCCAAAACTGAAAATATCTGTATAACGTAAAGGATAAAAGCCATCATACGAGTAGTTTCAATCTGTTTGGTTTCTGTTCTGTGTCACAACAGAGCCTGAACACTCAGAAGAAAATAACTGTTGACATTTACAGGTAAGATTGGCTGTGGTTTTCTGCGCACACATCATGTTTAATAAAGCACATTGTGGCCACAGTAGGTCAACAGAAAACGAGTGGAAAGGTAAACGTAACAAAAGCACCGGTCGAGGGTTTTGTCTTTTGTAAGTGTCACAGTATGTTGACATTTTTTGGTTTGCTACTTACAGTCGAAAAACAAAAATTAAAGAAAAATGATCAATGAATCCCTGTACATTAAAATTGTAGTCATCTCTGAATAGCAGGTTTTTTATTTCCATAGATTCTAGTGCAAATCAGCCTGATTAGAGTCTCTTGAATCAAGTTATATTATGTGATTATAATGCAGTTATCTGACTTCTCCTTTTCTGTTTTTCAACACATTAACACTTCCAACAAAAACCTTGAAACAAGTGAAATGTTCTTGGAAGCAGACGAATCACTGACAATCATCTGCACGTTGTTATTACTTGAAGATTTGACCAAGACTGAGCGATACTTAAAAATTTTAGCTTGGGCATCTAGGGTGTGAAAACGGTCAAATGGCAAAAGACAGCTACTCCTAAAAACACTGTAATCAGCGCTCAAAACTGGTGTCAGTTAAGCTTTAATAATGGGGAGATAGGAGGTTAATTGGGCTCTTATCATCACATGCTAAATGGCCTTGTCTGTGGCAAGCTACAGGCGAAAAGAACAAAAGCCCCGGCAAAGTAAATTGTAGGGGAGCCATCTCCATGGTTACAGCTTTGGTACATTATTGTTCATGTCTCCAGGGCATGAGTGAGGGTGGGGTGGGTTTGTTGAGGGGGTGAAGGAGGGGTAGAGAGAGAGAAAGAGAGATATTGTCTGTTAATTATAGCACTGTTAATAACAGCAGGCTATGTGATTCTAGTGAGGACTTGGAGTGCTGAAAAACCCACGCACGAGAAGAGACAGGACACACGTAATGACACACAAACGCTGTCGAAAGTCGTAGACAAAGCTTTACGCACACACTCGCACACACACAAGCATGCGTACACAGACACACACATACTACACACAAGCCCAAATACCAGACTTGGCAGACTTTCCTTTCCCTTATTAAACTGTGAGATCTGCTTTTGGAGAGAATAAAATGAGCTGATCTGATTTGCCGTGATTGACACTGACAACAAAACGTCTACATTAAAACGTAACTTCCAGACAAACCCCTCTGCTGTGTGTATATTGTTCTTCTGAACAAAATTAACTACAAATATGAAGCGACCTGAGTGATTTATAGGGCTGAACTGTGACTTCTGCTTGTGACTGCACCTTAACTTTATGAAAGAAGGTCCCTGTCACATGTCAACAGTGCTACTGATCTACTGAAATCAGAATTTCGACACACTAAATCACACAAAGCCACAGACCTCACTTACCCTTCACTTCTATATTTACAGTACATATTTCAAAACTGACAGCAAACATCATTGATATGTTTCCAACCTACTCACTCCCAGCTGTCTTTCACATTTGCATGTCTTACCTGGTTTGATCCACACACTTATGGTAATACTGTACATTTACATGTCTGCACTTGTTATAAGTGGGTTGGATATGCATTTGCACTTTTTGCTGATGCTGTAAAATGCCTGAGCGCCTCCAGATATGAATCTTTAAAGTGTGGCGTGTTTCCTCTCGAATATCATGGGCCAGATTTATATACATGAATGACCATTTGCACTCCACTTTTCGTTTATGTGTAAAGTAACATTTTCAGCCACAAAATGAAAATTTTAATGAATTTATTGTCACTTGACATTTTTATTTTTAAAAAAAGGCTGGATCTATAGAGGTTCATTTCTGCCAGAATTAAAATATACAGACTATATATTCATAACGATATAATAAAAAATAATGCTTTAAAGACCAAAGATTCAGGTGAGACAAAACCATTTTAGGACGCTGCAGGGGAAATTTGCTGCAGTTTGAACGTCACCTGATTCAACAGCCAATCGGCAGCTCGTAAAGAAGTCAGCTGGTCGTTTACAGACTGTTGGCTGGTTAAAATGGCAAAATCTGAACAGAGGAAAAATGACCACATCAGTTAGTTCAAGTAACAGCCGTGTCTGTATGATGCAAGCCTTAAAATTTCAATTCACTGCTACAATGCCACTTTTTCCTCTGCTCGACCGATCTTTCAACCATGCATTCATTAAGAGCACAACTTGTGTTTTTACCATTTCATCATTACTAGAAACGCAACTGTAACAAGTAACAAGAAACTTTGCGCATTCATATTTTAAGATGCTGCAAATCATATCCAGCTATAAAAAAAGCCCTGACCCTACACAATTTACACTAAATCCCTAATGGCCAAAACACAACCTTCCCTAACGATACCCTGAGTTGATATTCAACGGCATCCCTCATCCCATCCTCTTCTTTGAACAACCCATTAATGCGAGACAATTCCAGACAAGCCGCTGCTGAGTCTGAATATAATCAATACATCTTACCTGCAGTAACAGCATGAGCGCCAGTTAATTCCCCATTGAAGCCGTTCTCCCTGGCGGAGTAGGGTGTCGTAGCCATGTGGGTGGCACCAGGCTGGCAGGTCCTGTACGCGGAGGAATTGTAGCCATTGGCCCCGTGGGTGCCTGTGGGCTCCTGTCCCCCTGATGGGTCCCACTGGGGGGCACCGTCTTCTGGCTGTCGACTGTCTGCCATGCTGGTGCAAGCTAGCAGCAGGGGAGGGTGGGCAAGGGACGGGGTCTCTCCTTTTTGGCTGGGAGACAAGAAGGGACGGAGGATGGAGGAGAATAGTCAAAACTCTGTGTTATTAACTGCAACGTTAGCAGCGTTTTATAAAGGAGAAGGAACAGTGTGCAGACCAGAGGAGGCTCTAGGACACGCTGCATCAGTCACATTCACAAATCTCTTTTTGTCAGTCATAATCCCTGCTGCAGCTCCACTGAGCTTCACTGTCAACAACTCTGCGTCCATACTTATGTGAGTCTGTGTGTAGGTGGTTGTGTGAAATAGTGTCCTTGGATGTTAGCGGGCAGGTGACGGCCACTGGATTAGACCCTATTGATTTGTGTGTGTGTAATGACTCATATAGCCTGCGGTCCAGGTGGTGACCACAACTGGCTGAAAAATGAACAGAGCAGACCTTGAGGTGTTGTGTGACTCACGCAGGGCTGAGGGGATATAAGGTGGGCTCTGATCAATCTGACATGGTCCAGACCAACGTTAGACAAATTGTTTGAATCAGACTGAATCTAATTTCATCTGATGATTCAACAGCAATTAATCCAAAAACAAAAATGAAACGCTTCAAAACACTTGAAATCGGGAGACTGTGATGTGTAGAACAGGTATTTTGACCAGGAACTTCCGACAAACCACTGTCTGTCTTACATGTGTTTGAAATCCCATGCTGAGGACAGATGATTGATCAGCACAGCGTGCAGAGGAGATCAAGCAGAAGCGAAAGGAGAAAATATTGATCAACCCATATAATCGCCTGAGGCAGGGACAGTCAGTAAGATTCAATGATCTCTTGGACGATATCGAGCAGAAGGTGGGGGAAGCAGATGAATGGGTTTGATGTAGCTTAAGATCAATACACAAGAAGGCTATGCTCCTCTTCTCTGGATAATTGGGTTAGTGAGTCTGTTGACCATTTTGATTTTATTCTTTTCTCTATTAATCAATTTTTTTTCTTAATATCAGCACAGTGTTCCCTTTAGACAGTTTCAGTCCTACAATAAAAACACCAATATGCACCTTCAACCACTCAAATTGACTCACATTGATGTGGACGAGAGAAGAAGACAATTGGCAAACACAAAAAAAAAGAAAGTGCTTTGAAAAAGGAATTCATGGTGTTCTGCAGGAGGTTTGTGGCCGGTGGTACTTTTAGCCTTTGCTGAGCAGCCTGCGTAGTTGTGCATAAGGGGATGTGTGAGAGAGCAATTTGTCATTTAGCTCTGCAGTCCATAGAGACTCAAGAGACTGAGGGGAAGTCTGCCGGAGAAAACAAGAGTCAATAACTGCAGCCTGGGACCGATGTAACGCTACAGTGAGCACTAGTCACTGTGATACATCCAACGCTTCTGCTCATTGTCTGCACACTGAGAGAGTACAACAGAATGAAATAGATGACAAGTCACGTTTGCAGACTCCCTCCTTCACTCTCTGACGTGTCATCTGATGTTTTCCCAAAAGTTATAGCAACAGGCGAATAAATTAAACACATCATTACTTTGAATTCAATTATTGTTTCTCTGGGTTTGATGGAATCATTTGTGACGACAAAAAACATAACAAAAGTTTGGTGTGTTTTTGAAACATCAAGGGTCCACGTCATCTTTCATTGTTTATTGTTCCCAATGAGGACAGAGCATCTGTCGCAGCATGCAGCAGCGTTTTTTTCAGAGCGCTCCGAATTTTTGTGTGGCCACTCCTAACTCTTATACGGTAATTGAAAATCTCTGAACTTTTCCATCATTTGTTAGACCAGGTGGGACTTGTCACCCCTCACCCTGGTAACCCGTAAAATGGAGGAGAAGCTTGTTAGCGTTAACCAACGCGCTGTGTTCTTGGTTTCAACCCGGCAGTCCCAAGCACAGTGCCAGCACTTCTCTGATTGAAGGAAACGTTATGCAGACACGGGTCCTAATGCAGGACAGCTACACATCATGGTGTCAGTGAAGGGCTACATGAGCTCAATTGACAGAACTGTGGGGTTACATCACACAAAAACCTTGTGAGCCACTGGAACGGAACACCACAAAGACAGAGCACAGAGACGCAGAATGACATTAGAACAGAATAGAACAGAGTAGAATATGTGACGGCTGTAAGCCCATGCAGCCTAAATGGATCAGAGTCAGGAGTCAATGGAGCTTTGCATGACTCAGCTCTGAAGGGAACATCAGTGTGATTGAGGCCTCTACAGAGACTCCACAGCACAAACAGCTCAAAATGTCCACTCTGTCTATGTCCAAAAACCATAGCAGTATATTTTGCATCTCCGCTTAACTGTCACTATCCATTCTGTCGCTTGTTCCTCCTCTGTGTCCCTGCTCGAGCCTTCTTCGAAGAGCACTCTCAATATTAAAAGAGCCATAAAATACAGAGACGAGACTGCTGTCCTGATGCTATATGTCTCATTGCCGGCAGTCTGATTGTGAAGGTCACTTTGAGTTCTATGGCTTATTTCCAGACCCACCAGGATGATCCTGATGGTGGCCAGGCTCAGAATGTTAGTGGTGGTCCATGAGGAGGGAGGAGGGAAGTGTGGCCTGGCTTCATGGAGGCCTGTTGTGCTTAATGTATGGTCTGTATGTCTGCGAGTAAGAGTGTGCTGCAAGTGTAAATGAAACAGCACAACCTGCTGGGCAAAATAAGACCAGTGGGACTGAAATCCAGCCCTTCTGAAAACGCAGTATGGTTTAAAGATTAGAGAGGCGTTATGCAACATTATCACGTAAAACTACGCCTTTCTCATCAGCCTGAAACACAAAACAGAGCTGCAATGCAGTACAGTAGCCACTAATTAACATGTCATGCACTTACTGTATATTCAGAAATAGAATACTGGTTTAGGATATGATATAAAAAAAAAAAAAAAAGGATGAGCAGAGTTTAAAGTATAACACAGAGGAGTAGAAAAAGAAACTGAAAAAAGAGTCTTATCAAGATAAGTTTAGAGAAGAAATGATGGAGACAAGTGAAGAGCAGAAAATTGCAGATCACTAGATACCAGACAATATAGTATATTGTCCAGATAATATACTGTCCTCAAGGCATTGTGTCCAGTGAGGACTGAGACTGTATGAGATGGTGATATGATACAGTTAGACGTCCGACGTCTCAATGGACAGCAGGTCTGTTGCACTTGGCAAAAAGCCTGTGGCACTTTGCCAGATAGAGGGATGGTTGACGCTGATACGCTCTCTCTCTGTGCCAGAGAAGAATGGAGTTGAATAGTGAGCAGACGAGCAGAGCTGGAAACTACTGGAGGTGCTGGATAGTAGCTTGGAACTCAGCAGGGTACTTCAGTAGAGCACTACATTTCTAAATATGTCACTCTAGATTGACAGATATTTATTTATCCTCATTAATGAATAATAAATCATAATATCAAGCTTGCTAGTATGACTGAAATTCACGTTCTGTGTGTTATCCTCTCTGATATATATTTTTTCTACTAGTTAGATATGCATTTTATGAGGAAACGTATGAACGTATGTGCTATTACATATTCATGATATCCTATGGAATCGTATACATTCTGTATCTAGACTTTTGAGGTACTGTGATCAGAGCAGCCTGATTTTGTATTCTGATATAATTATCATAATTTATTTAGTATCTCATTATCTCATACAAAATGGTAATGAATCTTTATAGTTTTGTACAGAGGAGCTGTCATGGCTATTGCCTATTATTTTGCTGCTTTTCTGTACAGTGTATCTGTATTGGGGAATGTGACTTTGTTGGATTATCCACTGATCAGCACCTGATTATGATAAGAAACACCTGTTAATTAAGCACAGAGTGAATCTGGTGAAGCCACATGCGAAACCCATAGTGAGCTCCTTTTTATTTTAATCTTGTAACTGATAATAAAATAGTGTCAATTGTATCCTGGTGTGCGCCTGACTATTGATTTTTTGATCTACTGTAATTTGACCTTTACTGGCCTGACCTTTACTTTACAAGCACTGCTGTGCATGGGACATCTCCTGTTTTTTTGCGTAACGCCGTGTACACAAGTTCATGTTTGTGTAGCATGAAGGAACTACAACTCTCATTGTGTTGTTTAATGACAAATAAATTACCTTGTTACCTTGTTGTCACCTTGTTATAACCGCTAAGAGGTATAGGTATGATATAAAAAATCTATATAATATATTAATCATCGTTCCAAATGTGCAATGATGCTGGTTGTGTGTTTTTCCCACCACACTATGCAGTGTTTTCAACAGCAGCTAATCAAACTGGTTGCTGAGCAACATGCACATATGTATAGGTACAAACACTGACTATTGGTTCTACTTTACAGTCCACATCAACAATTCACATTTGTTTTATATTGACAAATAGTGCATGCCTCTCCAGTTTGAGCGCGTTTCAAGTCCTGAAAGTGTTTCGAATGCACAGAAGGCTCAGTGTACAGGTTCAACATCTCTGCTCCTTTCACCTACTGCACACTGATAAACTCATCCTTTCACAGAGATGAATCAGCAGCGACCAGTTGCATTTCCAAACACAGGGTCGATTTGAGGCGATGGGAATAATCCAGTGAACATGCTGCATTATTTACCCTTATGCAAGGCTCGAGTGCAGAATTACTGGAAGTAGACATGTTTTTTTTTTCACCATGTCCTCAGAATAGATCACTCAGGGTATTTTTCCTCCCCTGACTCTGTCTGGCTAAAAACTGCGGCCTCAAGAGGTTATTCAAAGGAATAGAGACGATACGCTACAGAAATTCATTAAACTACAAATTCTGCTTTCTTGGATTTAAGAGTTGAGGTTTTTCTTTTTTCATTTCTAATATTGACAAAAAACTAAGTGAAAGAGCATGATTACATTTTTGATTAAATCTTTTTGACCCATGTCCACGTAACTTTTTTATTTAAGCACCAGATTCCTTTTTCAGAGCCACTCCCAGTGCTTCTAGTTGAAAATCTCTTTTTTTATTACCCAGAAAATGGAGAAGAAGCTTGTTGGCTGGCTGTGTCTGTCAATCTTGAGCTTTCGCGCACATAAACTTTCATAACAGAGACAGAAAAGGACATTTGTGGAGGCAGACTGTCTGCACACTGAATGTTTCGGCTGAGTGTTGTGCTTTTATCACACTATGTGGTCAGCCCTCTGTTACCGTGGCGTTAATGTCAATCACAACCAACATGCAACGTTTTTTTTTCTCACTGCAAAAGTGCTTCAACCCAGTGTTCCCCGGCAAACCAGCAGCACTTTTCTACTTGAAAGAACCTTTATGTGGACACAGGAATAAACTGTTCTACTGTACATCAAACTTAGTCACTCCTCCCAGTTCACCAGTTTTGTTGATGATGATTAATTCATATTCATTTCTGTTTATCAATGATGGTAAAGGAGTTTTTATTTCTTTTTATTTGCATTAAAAATGTGAGAAGAACATCTTTAGTATGAGATCCTGTTGTGTGACAAGAACAAAGTTCTCCATGTGGCATCCAACATGTTGAAGAATACAGAAAGTACACCTACACAGTTTGTGTCAGTACAGGTTTTGTAAGGGTAATTTCTGATTTGACTGTACTTTCTGAATATGCAAAATCAATTTTATGTGCATTAAAATGTTTTGAAAACCATAAAAATAATACTTGGGGAACTACATTGTCTTTGTAACTATGTGACTTTTAAGTTTTAGGTTCAATACATTAAATTATAGATAAATATGGCAAAACCAATTCATGTCGATAGAAATTTGAAAATTATATACACTAGCAATCAAATTCAGCTTTGGCTTTGTTGACTGTGTGTTTTGTCTTTTTTGGCAAATGAATTATACTCAAAAGGAGCAAATAAAGAGCAATTACAATTAATGACTGGTAAAAATGCGTCGTTGCTGGATTATTAATATCACAGTTTTCATGAATATCATGATTCCACTACACCCCCTATTGTCACGTCTGATGTTGAAGTTCTCCAAGAGTATTCAGATTGTATTAGAACATTTTTTATCCAATGTTTTAAGTTAGTAATTACAAAAATGGCCATTTATCTGCACTCAATGACTGAGTCACATTCCAATTAATCCACACTTTTTACTCAAGCCGCCCAGTACTATTGCAGCATTTTATTGATGTCCACTGAGCTGCTTTACAAGAACAGTACCTTGCCTTTAGTGCCTTGCCGAAGGCCACCTTGATGGTAATTGTGAAGGACGTGAAAAAAGTACGACTCCATCGCTTTTGCACAACGGCCTTCTTCCCTCCCCAGTGAGGCACAATATAACTGATGTTCAGTCGAAAAAGAAGATATACAGGCAAGGACACACTAGTAGGGTCAAAACAGAACACACACACAGGGAGAGAGGGAGAGAGAGAGAGAGACACTTAGCCATACCAGTGGCCTCAAAATAGCAGGTGGGCTGTCTGGCCGGAAACATAAAGTCCATTAAGAGACGGGACAGTAAAGTTTTAAATTTTGATTTGTTACTTTAATGCTTGTCTCTTGTCACATAGCAAGAAGAGCTTGGTAAAGTAGATCTTTATGTTGTTTTAGTGCCGGGTGAGGTGGACACACAAAAGATTAAAAAATGCATCTGTTCAATTCAAGTGTACTGACTGCAGACTGAGAGAAGCTGACGTGTTGGGTTTGTTTACCCAGAAGTTACAGCTCACTGACTAAATACTGTTAATTGTGTTGTATCATTACAGCTGAGTGCTGTTTTGGGAGTTTTTATAGACTAACATGAATTATCTTAGCTCAACAAATTATCGAGCAAGAGCTTGCAGATATCAGCGAATAGAGGGCTAATTACAGGCTGTTCCTCCAGAGCATCTCCTCACCATTAAAAATAGCGATTAGCAAAGCAAAATCAAGCGATGACATCACACGGCAATCATAAGTTTGGCGAAGATTAACCTGCTAGCGGTGAGAATATTCTGATTTATGTTCATTCATTTCAAGACAAATGTTCCCTTGTCAGTTCGAGCATGTGTCAGAATGTGTGTCCATCTTAAAGCGATTTGCAGGACTGATAAACTGTCTGTGAATGCATCAGCCATGAAAATTCTGCTCAGACAAGGTAATCACCAAGTTAATTAAGTCGTCCATTTGTCATTTCCATGCCTCTTATCAGCTTCTTCTTCTCTTCTTTTGTCTGACTTCTTAGCATCACCTATAAATCTTCCTCCCACCCGTTATTTCCTCTTCCCTCTTCACCTTCCTCCACCTCCTCCCATCACTGTTCCTCCTCCTACTCACTCCTCCTCCTCCTCCGCTTCTCATCAGGCTTCATCTCTCCCCTCACTCTGCTCTCTCTCTCTCTCTCTCTCTCTCTCTCTCACTCCTCATCTCCCTCCTACGATCTGAGCACTTTCACGCGCCACCATCTCACTGTGTGTGTGTGTGTGTGTGTGTGTGTGTGCGCGCGCACGTGTGTGTGTGTGTGTGTGTGTGTATGTGTGAGTGCATGTGTGTGAGTCACACAGATGCTGCATTGCAGGGCTCTCCTCTCAGGGCCGTCTCACTGCAGGAGCCAGAGAGCATGGAGAGGAGCTTTGGGATGCAAGATGTAGTTGCCCTGAGTTTGTGTGTGTGTGTTTACTGTATATATACAGTATGTATGAGTGCTTGGTAATTGGTAAATAAAAAAGTTAGCCAGAGGGATTTTAGCTTAGCATGAAGATGGGAATTGTTCAAAAAACAACAGAACAAAATGCGGTTATCTCTGGTTGCTTGGCAATAGTAGGCTGGCACATAATTTCTAGTAAAATGTAATTTTTATACTTTTTTCATTTTTGTCTGGATTAATAACCCAACCACCAGAATAATGTTAGCTAAGTATGTCAAAAATGCTTCTTTGTGTTACAATTTAATGTTTGCTTGGGTTTAATTTTCTAACTCTATCTTGTCACAACACTGTGCTTAAGGTCTGGTCAGGTTTAGGCACAATACCACTTGGCTTAGGTTAGGAAAACATCATGGTTCGGCTTAAACTACTTGTGCCGAGGTCTCTACAAAACATCCTGTTTTGTTGCCACAATCATAGCTGGAGATGGCCCGACTGCCCTTAAAAATATCCCCTCAAACTCCTGATGTAACAGTAAACGTGACATGGCACTTTCTGTGCAAATATCAATCAGATACATAGCCTATGACACATACAAACTTGGACATATCTGTGGTTTATAAAATATTAACTGCTAACATTTCATCTTGGTGACTGGGCTAATGGATAAAAATGTTATGCTAAGCTACAATAACCAGCTGCTGGCTCCAGCTACATATTTACCATCCCAAATGGTCAAACTATTCATTATTAATGTTTTATTCCATGTTATAAATTTTTTCTGTCTTGTTAGAAAGCACTTGTTAGCCCTGAGGCTGGTTTTCCTGGAGCAGGAGAAACTGGAGTTTCCTGTGAATAACCAAGGTAAAGTAGTTCAGGGTCAGGTAATTTTATCCACAACAGCTGGATCAAATCCCTCCCTATATGGCACTATGTCCTTTACATACTGAAAGCACAGACTCCACACTATCTATCTATCACATCTAATAGGGTAAGAATCGTCCAGTTATTTTTGTCTATTTTTTACTCATTGTCGTTTTTTAAAATCTGAAATGAAACCCACCTCATGCATGCTTTGAGATGTGGTTGAAGGAAGACCTCATTAAAGCAGCTGTCAGAGGAGAGTTGTAGCGGAGGTGTACAGTAAACGCAGCTTCAAAGGCTTTTCATCACAGAAATACTTGCACTTGTGATGTTTTTCAAGATGAGGGTAAGAAGATGTTGAAAAGCATGAAAAAAAAAACACATCTTAGTAGCTTCAATCCAAGAATTATGTAATTAGCCCTGGATGGGCCTTTCCTAAAGTACATGACCAGGTACAGATGCAGTAAAAGACAAGTTGCTGCCTGTTTCACATGTAAAAATGTATTTAACATCAAACATTTAAAAAAAACGTATATATGAATTTCACCAAAAAGAGAACTATTGCAGGTGTGAATAATGGCTGTTGTCCCAGCAGTGGAAGCACTGTCATGTGAAGCATTAGCTGAAGAGGGAGGTCGAGTTGGTTGGACATACAAACTGTCACCAGTTGTGGTTGCTGAAACTCAATCTATAACCTGGTGTAATGTCGAACATATGCTGCCCAGTAGCACTGCCAGTTTATAGTTGACTGAACTGTTAATCAATAAGAAGAGTCTTAGTTGGCCAAGTTTTCATTTGTAGCCACAAAATGAGTTCCAGAAGAAAAAGCAAAATCGAAAATACCTCACACTTCATTCAGGAGCTGTGGCTTGCCATCAGGGCCGGAATGAAAGTATAACAGGGATGTTTGCAACATGGACCTCTTCTCTTGTAACATCGCTAACTGTAGACCGTAGCTGCTAGTTAGCTCTCATAGCTGCGCAGCTAACCCAGCGGAGTGTTGGTAGCATAAAAGGAGGTTTTGAAGAAGCAGAGCCGGAGCGAGTGGGCAATGAAACCTGGCTGACAGGAAAGCTTGATGACAGAATATATTAATTATTCTCAGGGTGATTTATAGCTGTTAGGACTTTGACCAAGGGGGAAACAAAGATGGAAGGCAGGGAGGGGAGAGGTGTGAAGAGTCAATTTTCGCCTAAAAGTGAATGGAAACACAGATAACTCAAACAAAATGAAGACATTCATTGCATAAATCAAGATGGTCACTGACCATTAGACCTAAACATCCACTGAAGCTTCTGGCCCAAGAGATGAAAGATGTTGATACACGAAAAACATCAGATGTGTGTGGAGCATTGAGGATACTGTAAATTCTACAATAGTTTAATTTCACCTGCTCGAAGCATCAGCTCCACCTCCTGTTCCTCTCAATGAACCAACTCTTAAGATTCACATAGCACTAGTGGAGATGCTTTATGTGTGAAGTAAAAATATCAGGGACGAAATGAAGCGATGCCTGTGAACTAGTTCAGGCAGTCGACTCGAGCTGCGCTGCTATTCACACGAGCGACATGCCTCACTCTCCAACAATCATCCACCAAACACATCCTGCCAATTTGGCTGCAAATATTTTCCATCTCTCCCTCTGCCCTGTCAAGGCCACTGCTGCCCTGCCTGTGTTTTCAGCCCTTTCACCACCAAAACATCCACCTGCAGGCTCTGGTTACGGAATTTATGATATTTGCTCATCAGTCCCCCGTTTCTTTGCTTAAACCTATTACAACCATATCAAACTCTAACTATGTTCTGCTGCTGTAAGAAACATGTAAACCTGGATTGTCTGACCAAAATGACATTATTTTACTGAAGATATAAAATAACAGACATTGGCATTATCAGCCAGAGAAGTGTGATCTTCCACTATAGCAGCGTCGTTAAAATAATTATATAACTATAACAACTGACAACCAATCAATTATTTGTAATGAAAACAGCCACTTTAGACTGGAACATCCCTCTTCACAAGATCTTTTTGACAATGCTGGTAATGATGTCTTTCATGCTATTGACAAAAATAATGTATATAAATCAGTTCAGGACTAAATGCATGAGTTGCTTAAGTTGCACAGATTTGTGCACCACATTATCTTTTTGTACATGTTTTCAACCTAGTGTGCTGTTTCTGCCCAGTCTTATTCAGTCTGTACCTCTACAGTTTGCTACATTAGGATTTTGCATGAAAATAATAGCAAAAAGAAAAACAGATCCTGACCCTCACAATTACACACATATACAGACGACGGCAGGTACACATAAAAACACTCTCATCCACCAATCCATCAGCAACCTACATTTGTACAAGTGCGGAAAACAAAAGAGGAGCCATGAAAGCGTGACTGCCTTTCAGCGGGCCTTGGTGCTGATCGTCTCACTAAAGCAGCTCTTCTCTTCCCACTCAGTACCAACTTCCCACTCACAGCTCCTAGCAGCCTGCACTCACATGTACATCCACCCACACGGCCATTTCATCTGCGGAGGTAACGGGCATTCTTTCTGTCTCTCTCCATCTCCTGTTGTAAATGTTTCTTTTTCTCTCTCTGACAGGTATTCAGCACATCTCAAATTTTTAGGGCTGATGAATGTGGGACAGAAAAAAGGTTTATTATAATGATACTGTGCGAGGTTATGGCTTTGCTTTGGCTCCATTCATTCGTGAATGGCAAGCTGCCACAGCACACCTGGCGCACAATAATGCTTTATTTCTCATCATTAAATTGCCAGCAATGATTAAAAGGCCTCTATGGTGAAACTAGGAGACTGTCCTTACAGCCCATGTAGTTTATGAGCTCGGGGATGGCTTAGGCTGTACACGCATTAGTTTAGGTTTTGTTTAGTTAACCTTGCAGGGGGAGAGAGATAGTTCATACAACACCTAAGTAAAAGGTGACAATTATTCTGCCTCAAGATACATTTCTTAAAAATATATTATAAACAGCTTGGGTTGTTACTTTTAACTTAATAATTAGGAATCAAATATAAACTCTTCATGACTTCATCCATTGGTTTTGTGGACTCCCTTTTTAAGCTTTGGCCGTCACCACCTTGCTTTCTGGAGCCAGAAGTGACCATATTAGAATGAGATGGTGGAGTTGGGGAAGATAATCTGATTGGATCTGACTGAAAACCCGTGGCCATGCTGTGTTAGTGATGTGTCAATCCCAAGGTAGCCATGCCCTAAAGCAAAGCCTACTTTATCGTCTATTATACTCCAAATGGGACCAAGATTTACAAAATGAGCATGAAACCGTACTGAAAAAGACTTAAAACTAAAGATTGAGACCATAAACTAATTTGGAAACTGTGTGCTGAGGTAATAAATCAAGAAAGAAGTAGGGTAATTTTCTCATGAGTTTGCAAACAATTAACCTTCTTTTTGAAACCAGTTGATTTGCCTCTTACTGGCCATTAGATAGAATGCATGTGCTCATTGTATAAATCATATAGAGCAAAATCAGTTCTGAAATCTAACTATAATGCAGCCTCCACATTCTTACCTGGTTGGGTGGCCTGGGACCAAACGATGAGTCAAACTGGATGCAAAAACTCTGCCTTGTCTCCAAATCTCACTGGGTTGGCGTCAAGATTGACAGAGAACGACTGAAAGCCAAGGGACAGTCTTCTTGTCACACCTGCGGATTGTGAAAAAAAAGTGTTTGATTATTATTATTTTTTCTCTTTCAATTTTCAATTTATCAATTTCTCATGTAGATGATCTGCATTAGTCTGGAGTTAGATTTGTGTCTTTATTACATGTGAGAAAATAAACTGGTTGGTAATGTGGAGTTCAGCTCAGCTAACATCACTGAAGATTAAACCTTAAATAGGCTATCCTAAATGTAAGCTAGTTTGCCATTACTGATGTGTTTGTCAGATTGTCATGGACAAAGAATAGCACTCATATTCATGAATGTGTATTATATTATTAGCATGCTAATCGCTAGTAAAGCTAATCGCTAATTCGCCATCATGCTAGGTAAACTTATTACCTTTGTTCATTATACAACCTCCTGTACAGTTTTACTCCATGGACTCAGAATAAACTATTTTCTTTTGATGAACAAGCAGTTACTCTTCAGGTGCTTTGAGGCTAGCAAGTGCAAAGGTTGAAACTAGCTCACTACTCACTAAATAAGGAGCGAAACTATCTAAATCAACATATTTATTTGGCATTTGATTTAAAAATAGTATAAACCAGGTGAGTTTGCAAGTTTACCTAACATGATATATATGCATACATTAGTCTGGAGATCAGAAACAATGTCCCTATAATCAACAAAAAAGCAGTGCATTACATAAAAAAAGAGTAAACATTTAATTTCAATGGGGGGGGGGAACAAATTATTGATACAGCACTATATCACATTGGTCTCTTTTGCAATGCAATTATGGATACACTGGCACCAAGTATTGATATTTCTATCAAAACATCCAGGCACTCTCAATAAGTTCCCCTGTCAATTGGACTTACCAAAGTCACTACTTCATATTTTTCTTGTGATGAAAACTTCTGTAAACTTAAGTATTTAGTGATCCATATGAAACTGGAATTAGTTGGAAGCAGGTGCAAGACAAGAGAGAAAAAAAATTGCTTTGAGGCTTTCTGTGACCTGATCCACACAACAACCTGTTTTGTTTGACATGAACATGTTTCGAGATGTCCTGACTTTCTGTTAAAAATATCTGAGACCAAGACGGTCTGAAATGTTCACGAGGTCCCCATAAATGTATCCGGATATGTAACACATAGCCTTTCAGAAGTACATAGGATACGACACAAACAAATTTGAATGGTTTGCAGAAACGTTAATTGACAACACTTTATTCTTGCGATTGGGCTGAGATTTTACCACCTTACGGGCTTCAACCAAAGGACTGCAGTTGTAAAAACATGTTTACAGAAATGTTAAATATTGTGTGTTGTCCTTCTAAATGAATAAATGAAATAAAACACAGCCTCCAAAAATGGCCAGGACATTACACCCAAACCCATCTGTGTGTATCTAATATATTGGAACTAGCGTATAAATGGCCATAATAACCAATCATCTGTTGTAGAGATAATTTGCATTTACACTCCTACAGTTTGATAAAACCATTTGTTGTTTGTGTACTGAACCCAGATGGATGGATGGTGATTTGGTGGAACAGTTAATTATGAATCAAAGAGATGGGCAAAAACAAATGACTAAACATGACAGAACAACACCACTGAAAATGTACTTTATTTAACAAGTGTTACAAATCCACAAAAAAAAAAACAAGAAACTGCAACTAGAATATTATTATAGAGTTGACTGGACACTTCAGTTAAGATTACAGAAATAATTTCATGCTTACTCCATATTTTGTACTGTTGGTCACAGAATCCATATTTCCTTATTTCAAAAAAGCATTTAAATGTTTGACAATGGGTATTCTATGACTGCTGAGCTTAACTTATTATTAGAAGCACCTGCAGGTCCAAAATGATGAATACCTGGAGACTAGAGCAGGTGTTCTACTTGCGTTCAAGAGTATGTTTTCCCTTTAGCAGCACTGACGGCTGCAGGTTGATCAGAACATTCTTCTTAATTCAAAATATTTAGAGTGCATAAGAGATGAAGGTGCCGCTTGCTTGCCAATATGTAAAACAATAACATCCATACACAACAGAAATCAAGCGAGGGCTTTTAAGCAAATTAGTTTCAGGCATCTTAACATTTCAATTAGTAGAACTGGTTAGAAACACTTCTGTTTACAGGATTTCTTCAGGAGAGTCCAAAAAGTATTTTTTTATATATTATCTCTACCTTTGCCAAAAGGTGTAATCCAATTTTCCTCAAGCAATTTCAATGAGAACAAGATAAAGATATCTTATTTGAGTAGTTGTCCATAGCTTGTATATGCAGACTCAAATTTCTCTTGTCATTACTGCTGTATTTTGTTGAAAGCAATCAGCTAATGCATGGACTCTTGGTTCGGACAATGACTGTAGCAGATTTTTCTCTAACCTTGGATGAGACCAAGCTAGATTTTCCACCTGCGCCCAGTCTTAAAGCTAAGCTAACTCCCCCCTCCCTTTCTGCAGGCTCTAGTTTCAACTAAATCAACACACATGGGGGTGATATCAATCTTCTCATCTAACGCTTGGAAAGAAAAACGTCCCTCTAAATGTGGCTGCAGCTTCTATTTCAGTAAAATCAGAGTTATCTTTCAAATTCTGAAGACCCGCTTTATTCCAAACTTTCTCTTTCCAGGACCACTAATGTAGCTTCCTTGTAACCTGTCAACTGCGATGCCTTATACTGTGATGACTGTCTGTATTGAACTTACATGCATTTACATTTTCCAGCATCTGCTTCCCAAACGAAGACATTTCTAAAGGATAAAAGTCTGTAACAACTCTCATCAAGGTGACTCACTGCCACAAGCATGAAAAACCAGTGTTCTTCTGCCTTGTTCTCAGCTAAAGAAATGTGCCTGATACCTAAATATAAATTTCATAACAATAACATTTAATACATCTTTATTAGCAGAGTAGTTAGAGTGCTGATGATGGCTGCTGGTTTTCCAGAGGATCAAAGCTGAGTGAGTCAGCAGCACCGTGAGGCCTTTACTTTACCATATAACAAAAAGTGGCTTATGTTCTTATATTCCACTGAATAAAAGAAGAAGTGGGAGCTCTGGAGGAGCAAAGCGAGAAAAAAGATGCCTGCACACTTGATTAAAAAGTGCAGGAGTAGCCTGATAATCAGAATATATAAAACTCTGACAACCTCCTGCAGCAGATTTGTATCCAGCAAAATGTTCATAATGTTGCAATGTTATTGCTCCTTAAAATTCATTCTAACTTATGGAACAAAATGATCTCAATGCACGTACGTATAGTCACATGTTTGCACGTGCCCATGGCATTTTGGCAGTGTGTCTTTTCAGGAAAACAGGTACACACAAACAGCAGAACATTTTCTTGACGACAACAAAAAGCCACTCATAATTAGCCTTTTTCTCTTGTACATTTTTGACAAATGCTGGATAAATAGTTAAACTTTCACTCAGGCTGCAACTAACGATTATTTTGACGACTTTAATGCTATTGCTCTTAAAATGTAATAAAAATAAATACATTTTAAAATTTAAATTTCCCACAGCCCAAAGTGGTGACTTAAAATTGCTTCTTTTTGTCCAATCAACAGTCTAAAACTCAAAGACTCTTCATTTACTGTCATAAGTAAAAGAAAAGCAGCAAAATGTTGGCAGTTAACATTTATGCAAAGCTCTGATACATCACCGTACCATATCTACATTTCAACAATCGGTGTGAAAGCCAGTGAAAGCGGTCGAGAATGTTTATCAGCATTTGCAAGCGTGACAGTACTGGATATTTTTTATTTCCAGCCTTGATTGTGACGACAGAAGTCTGTTTTTTTTTTCCAGGCATAGACACCTTTTATCTGACAGTAGAACCAGGGTCTGCTGCGCATGTGGCATGTGCTCTTAACCACTCGACTACCAGCGCACCCCAAAACCCTGTTTTTAACAAGACCACCAGTTTTGCCACAACTAACATAGGTATTTTAAACCAAGACATGATGTTTTCATTACCTCAATCCAGTAGGTGTGTTACCTAAATCTAACCATACTGTAAGTGCAGCGTGATGTCATGGCACACTGTCTCCCATTTGGCTGTCAATTAATTACTTGTTGCTGGAGTGCCGACGCTAAATCACGGTCGGACCATAGAGAGTGTGAGCTGATCAAGTCAGCGCAGGAGTAGAGGAACCAGCAGGTAAGCTCACTTTCATTTACTTCTAGCCTGAAGCCAAATGTAGCCTTCAATAAATGCACAAGCTACCAAATCCTGGAAGCCGTAGTGAATGGAGCCATGAAAGTTGTGATGGCATAAAACAGAAATCAAACCTAAAGACACGTATGTACGTAAGTTTCAGCACATGCATGGTTTGAAGCAACGGACATTGTGAACGTTTATTCTGGCGGTTGGGTGAAAATTTTGCTTGCAAAAAGACTGAAACAATTTACTGATTATGAAAATATTCTGCAGTAAATTTTCTTATCATCAGCTATTGAGTAAATAACTAACTGCTGAAGCGCTACTTTTAATGCATCAAAATCGGTCAGTCTGAGAATGTTATGCAAGTTTTTTCTATCGTCAAGAAACTCATTCTGAAAGTGCATTCTGGGGTTGTACTTGACAGAGAACAGAGGGAACAGAGTGAGTGGACTGACAGGGTTCCTACAAGTTTCCACAAGTGAAATTTAAGACTTTTTTAAGACCTTTTTAAGACCACTAAGATTTGAGTTTTATGCCCATTCTGAGGCAAATTTCTCGACCAAACTCGCAAAAATCAGTAACTCTGAGAGAAAAATGTTGGAAAATGCATTTATTTACAGGACAGTGAAAATGCCATACAGGTTAGCACTCACTCACTCACTCACCGGACGTCTGACGGAGATCGATCCGACCTATTTCACCTGAGGCTGCCGCTGCACCTGACAGTGGAGGAGACAGGGAAGCGGAGCGGAGATCTGAGGTTGAAGCACCTGCAGATGACCCGGGGATTGCAGCAGCAGGAGGAGTTTGCCGTTTGGCCTTTGCCAGGGTCATATGCCTCGATGAGCGCTCGTGCGACTGCAGCGCCTTGATCCCCATCGTCCCGAGTTGAATTTTTTTTTGCACAAAGTGCAGCGAGCTTCACACGGGTTTTCCATCACACTACTTAACCACATGTTGAACGACGGTAATCGTA
>OMLP01045156.1:0-16851 GCA_900302685.1 Spondyliosoma cantharus | reverse complement strand
CCCCCCCCCCCCCCCCCCCCTTCAAAAAGAAAAAAAATGACAGATGTGAGCACAAAAGACAAAATGCAAGATAAACACAGGCAGCATTTGTCTTGGCTTTTGAAATAAGAGGAGATAAACTTGAGGGGGAGTTTGCTTTTGGTTTACCTGTCTTGTTTTTTTTGTCACGATGTGTGTGCTTGTGGTAGACAGACACGCACACACACACAGAGAGAGAGAGAGAGAGAGAGAGAGCAATGACTGGATCTGTGTCTAAAAATATCCACTGCATTTTCCCCGAGTCTTCTCTGACTTAATCTGGAAGTTTCTTCACACCCTGCTCTCCTGATGAGTTATCCTCAGTGGAACCGACTAGGACACGTCTTAAAGGACGTTATCACTCGGTTGCTTCCGTCAACACATGCGTCATCCATCAGCCTTTATCACTTGGGCTTTGATAATGGGACAAAATAACGGAAACATCCAATACAATGGCTCTGCAGCTGATAATGTTTATTTTATGATTGCTCAGGTTTGTGGTCATATCTGAGAATGTTTGGAACTGAAACAATTAGATTGCTATGTCAATTAATAGAAGATTAAATGTCAATTACGGGTGTTGCCGTGCATATAAAATACTGTAAATTGATCATCTTTGGGTTTTGGACTGTAGACTGACACATAGATGTTTTTAGAATTATTTTATAACATTTTATAGATGACAAATATGACCAAATGATAATTTGAGTAACTGAGTAAATGATTTAATTAATTCAGATCTGCAGCTTATGATGTTCATTTTTAGCTGAAGCTGAACGCAGGGTTAGTCCAGCTTTACAGTCATGTTTTGAGGCAGTAGTTTGCGCTGTGTTGTTATTTTTCTGCTCACCCCCCCCCCTACAATTTAAAGAGACTTCAAACTGCCATCTTTCACTAATTTTGCCACGAACTCAAATTATACCTCCGAGTGTGAAATCAAGAGTACACAGCTTATTCACCGGGGTATTGACTCATATATTGCTCCTGCTTCAGGTTTTCTGCATCAGCCCAGACTGAATCCAATGAGCACAAGTTTCCAGATGCGCTGAGGTTCTGCTGTCTCTGTGGTCTCCTATATCCCTCGGCCCAATTTCATTCACATACCTCGCAATACCCACAGTGTTATTTAGTGGATTTAACGGGCCTTTCAGGACCGAAGAGCGGTATCGATAACGTCCGATAAGTCATATATTAACCATTTTTGTTCACAGAGCGAGACACACGCTGGAAACAGTGGGACGACAACTCGCTCTTTCTGGGCACCGGGCGGTAGAACAGCATCGTGTGTGGATGCAGGACGCTCACCTTTGTCCGTCGTCCATGCAGTTTCCGACACGGCGCCGTAGCTCCTGAGCGCGCGCTCGGTGTCCGAAATAGATTTCTTCAGTTCCATGTCGCGCATATAACCAGGATGCAGTGCGAGTCTCTGGGCTGAATCTACGCGGCTCTCCTGTCTGCAGGCGTCCTTCCCGATAACTCAGTTTCACCCGGTGACAAGGCTCCAGCGACCCGAGACGTTGAGCATCTTTATTCAAGCTTTCAAGTCCCTCGACGTGCAGATGGAGGTGAGGATGTGGGGAGCATGCGCAGTGTGCGCAGGGATGTGAGGACTTGGGAGACACCCACTGGCACCGAGATGACGTTAAAAATAAAACAAATAAAACAATAGGCGCACATAGGCATGGGTCCTTATGTCAGCCTGTCCAAGAATACGTTTCTAGTTGGCCTGTATTGAAATATGCCAAAGCTCTGCCTGGATATATTTCATGTATTTATTATTAACAACTAGCAGGGGGTCATAACTCTTAAAGATTTTGTCTCTTATGTGTACCTCTAGCAGGCAGTATTAAGAGCCAAAGGTTACAGGTGCAATATGTAAGAATTGTCGTTTAAAACAAACCAAAAAAATAAACAAAAATTATCTACACAATGTGAAGAAACAATAATGTTGAGCTAACAAGCTAACAGTAGCTGCAGATCTAGGATGTAAAAAAAGAATAGTCAGCAGCAGTTAGCACTTATTCTGGCTTATGCTGTCCCTATTTTTCACTAGTATTACTTTAAGGTGACCAATTCTGACATATTGCACCTTGAAGTGGCAGGTGTTTCCTCAGGTGGGGCTCTGGTTGCATATGGCAAATGGAGTCTGGTTGAGCAGACTGTTATAAATTTAGAAAACAACTTTATTAAAAGGAGCCTAAAGCTTCACTTTTGAAGTCTTAAGAAGTAGTGAAATATAATCTGAGTAACTAAAACTGAGAGCAAAAACACAGGCTGCAGATAAAAAGCAAAGCAGCACCCGGCAGGCCTTTCAAAGTACATGTTGTGCTCAATATATTCCCACAAGAGATGGAGTTGGAGCTTCAGTTGCATCTAAACGATGAGTAATGCGGAGGTATGAGTAATATTTCTGTCTGAACACAAGCCAAAACACACCCTGGATGCACCTTTGATATAAAAATACCAGAGGTACATGTAATATTTCAGATAGACTGTAAGCAATAAGAATAAAACTAGGTCAGTTGTAAAATAAACAATTCTGTGTTCAAGGACTCGAGTTCAGTTTCATGTCGCTATAATCAGTAAACACTCAGACAATGAATCAACTGGATGGGTATAATTTATTCAACAATATATATTATTTATCTCTACCACAGTTAGTGTGCAACTACAGTGCAAGCTGTAATCAAATCAATGTTTCAGTACATTATAGTCATCAGCATTGACCTGTAGTGTTATCAAAACTAGTCCAAAAATCACTGAGAAATTTCTGACTGTGTTAAAGTAACAAGCCAACCTTTAGTAAAATTAGTCTCCCTTTGCTGATATGAACAAACGGAATATTCATTGATTTAATCCTTCAGTTCCAGTGTAACACATCAGTATATCAATCATAATTAGAAACAAACTAAACTATCACTACACTAATAATAAGTTATTTTACTTATAGATGCAATTTAACGTCTGATAAAAGGGATGAACAGCTGCTTCTCTGTACCCTAATTCAAACACTGTAGTGTTATTAATATATTATTCATAGTATTAATTATGTGATGTGACAGATCAAAATTATAATCACACAGCGTCTCAAATGCAAACTACATTTGAGACTCAAAAATAAAAAAAGACACATCTGCCAGGAATTTCAGAAATACATGGCAACACAAGTGAATGAAAATATATTTTTGTTAATTATCTATCTGAGATGGAAGAGATATGTTTAGCCTAAAACTTTGTGAATTCTATATATAGGAATAAAAGTCAGCCCTTGCACTGAGCTGAACTCTATTTATGAAAAGGAGGCATCTGACGTTACATTTCAAGAATCACTGCAGACAAGGAAACCTATAAACATTGTGACTAAGAGGTAAGATAAATATTGGTTAGAATAGCAAATGGTATGAAGAGTTAGGAGATGGTGCAAAGACAGACAATAGAGTGCGCTCCACGGTATCACATTAACATAATGTACAACAACAGGCGGGCAGCATTTCCACATTCAAGTAAATGGATTTTTGAGACAACCTTCATCAATTATTATCAGACAAACTCAAGGTAAACTTCAGTAGTAATTCATTACAGCATTAGAAATGTTAAGGGATGATAGTCAAAATGTGGAACTCAAAAATGTATTATCAGATATGTTTTAGTGTTTGGGTCTGAAATGATGCACTGTTTGGGAAACTATTGTGAATTGTATCTCCTGTTGTCTTAGCTCATTGTGGTCCTGTATAAAGAATGTACCGACACATTAATAACAGATATATTTAGAATATAACAAATTATTGTACCTGTGCGCATTAATATTTGGCACTTCTTGTACTGTACCAGAGTGTAAACTGGAACAAAAGCAGGCAATCCTTAGAGATCAGGCACTCTGTCACGTTCACAGGTAACAGTCTCAGCACATGTGCTAAAAAAGAGAAAGTGATATGATGTTGAGAAGTTCAAAGTCTAAGCTAATTCATTAGCTGCCACTCCACATTGTGGAAATTATTCTTTCCTTCTCCCTCAAGTTTTTCATTTACATGTGAAGCAGGACTCTGTAACACCAACCTTAAATGTTCCCATTGTCACAGCTCTCGTCATAGATCCTCATAAATCATCCCAGTATCATTACATATTGGTATGTTTTCACCTGGGTTCATTTATTTGTTACTGGTTGGTTTGTGAGCAGGATTACACAAAAACTACAGAAAGGTTTTCGATGAAACTTGGAGGTTGGAAGGGTCTCGGGCCAGAGTAGACCCCATTACTTTCTGAATAAAGGAACAGATCTGGGATTTATTTCTGAGTTATGAGAAAGTACAATTTGATGCAGATCCAAATAAATGTATGTAGTAAATTATGTTTGTTTTGATATTAGATTAGGCTTGATTGAGTTAAAGGGAACTATTGGGACTTGGCAGAGGTATGCTATTCTGGTTCTAAATCTCATAAGACAAGACTGCATTTATAAAAACAAAAACTGATGACAAATGCAGCATGGTGATAGTTCAATGTGCGATGGAAAAGTTGGAATTGCATTTCCCCATGGAGGTGATTTGCTGTATGACTATTGCAAAATATGCTGTATATACATTCTATTTGCTCAATGTTTCCTAAAGCACCATAGATCGTCATGAGTACACACATTTTTAGTTTAAGCACAGTGAGATTTTGAACTCAAACCCTGGCAGTGATGGTGCAACATCAGCCACGGACAGAACTGCACTGGACCAGTTGTCTACTGTTTAGTGCACAGCTTTCTCTCTTTACATTTTGTCCACCTCTCCATTATGACGGACTCTTCACATTTCATTTTTCAATAGGTTTTGATGCAACTGTTGCCTCTTGGGGAGCATCTTTCTTCTCCTTAGACTCAGACTCTGCTTCATCCTCTTTAGGAGGGAACAACCATGCAAGAGCAGCACCAGCTGTGCCGTCACCACTCTGACGTGAGAAGCAAAGGAAGGTGGCCCAGACGAAGGCACAACAGCCGGTGAAGGTGGTCCGGACGTACAGAGGCACCAAGGCAAAGTTCAGAAACTGAGGGAGACAGATTAAGATGATAGTGTGTTTATATTAATGTACTGGGATGTAACATTAAATATCCATAAATAATTCAGATTTATTATTTGAAAAGTAGTTTCTAAAAATAAAAAAATCCTTTGTAAGTATTGTTATGAAATGTCAAACAGAGACTATTGTCCACACCTAAAAAAATGGACTGATGAAATTTAAACTACAGTATTTAGCCCCTACTCCGGCACACAGACAGCCATCAAAATATTTGGGACAGATAAAATATTTCAGGGGTTGCTTCACAAAATTAATTGCAAAAAGATTGTGTCCATTTAAATATATGACCAGCTAATGGAACTAATGGAAATGTGAGATTTTAATTTTAATAGTGAAGAGAATCTATACTCAAAGGTCTACTTATTAACAGACACATCAGGTTTTTGGTGACGCAATGACATGTGACTGAAAGCGCAGAATCATTAGTAAGTGGACCTATGATCTTAGATTACCTTTACCATACATTGTTCCCAAAGGTTAGAAATGAACATTTATGCATTAGAGATATTAATTCTTACCTGCATAAATGGCCAGAACATTAGCCCTGTCTAAAAAGAGAGACACACAGAATGCACACAATCATTTGCATATGTTCAAAAGAAAACCTCTACTTTCAAAATTCACATTCAATTTCAACTTTGGTGAGATAGTTAGATAAGTTGATCAGGAGAGCCACCAGTACAATTCTCCCAAAATCAAATAATACATGATAAAATAACTGTTTGCATACACAGAACTATGGGTCTACAATACATAAACTGTCTTCAAAACGCATACATTTTGGTTCAGGCACAAGTTATTTGTCACACAATATCACAGCTAACACCATATTCTTTACGTGGCAAGCACTTGCTACTTGATGCTAGCAAGATTCAAGGTGCCAACAGGAAGAAAATGTTGTGACAGGCTGTCTCTGCTCCTACTCACCTTATATGTGTTGAGGAATTTTTCTCTCCAGTCTTCCGTGATGTCCTCTTTGCCCTCCAAGAAGCTGACACCTGGGTGACAAAAAGACAAGTGACAGTTCTTTCTCTTACTCTCAGCTGGGAAATTATTTGACTGGTGGAAGGTAAACAGGCGTAAAGGTAGACTTTGAAGAAGAATCCATAAACACAGAATAAATGTGTGTCTTACAGGACTAGGGAAAATAATCACCATGGCAATATGGCATGTCATAATTTCTCAACCTGTGTTATTAATACACTGGTGCTGGTATTATCAGTCTAATGACAGCATGTGCATTGTTTTGATTAAGCATTAATGAGATGTATGTGTATATAAGTATGTATGGGATGTGCCCATGTTTTAGTCGCATCTCTTCATTTGCTTCTTTATTAAAAGTTGAACTGCATGTAGTTTATTGATGAGGGTTCTCAGTCATCCGGGTCATGGTAATTCTAAGAGCTATATTGTAGGCAACTGGACTGGCTCTGATTGGCTCAAAATCAGAGCAAGGGAGGTGAACACCTTCACAGAACATATAAATGCTGTGGACAATAACATCAAGTTCCAATGGTAAGATGTTAGAGGAAACAGTCTGCCCTTCTTGGACTAATTCAGTACACATTGAAGAAGACAGAAGCCTCAGCATTGAGGTGTACAGAGAAACCTAAACACACAGATAAATACTTGCTGTTTGACTCTCATCACCCACTGGAGCACAAGCTGGGGGTCATCCGAACCCTAAACCATCAGGCTGAGATGCCCACTAAGTCAGAGGGGAAGGAGAAGGAACAGAAGCAATCAGGGGAGCACTTTAAACCTGTGGCTACCAAAATTGGACCTTTGTCAAAACCGCTAAAAGATCCAGAGCAGACAGAGAGGAGGAGACGAGAAAACATAACATCTTTATTCTCTATGTCGCAGGAACACCTGGGAAACTCAGGAGGATCTTCAATAAACATCATATCACGGTTCACTTTAAACCTAAGAACACACTGAGGCAGAAACTTGTCCATCCTAAGGACAAAACACCCAGCAGGCATAAACAGAGTAATGTAGTTTATGCTGTTCAATGCAGCCAGGACTGCACAGATTTGTACATTGGGGCGACAAAACAACCTCTCCATAAAGGAATGGCTCAACACAGGAGGCCCAACTCCTCAGGTCAAGACTCTGTTGTCAACTTACATCTGAAGGAGAAAATCATTCCTTTGAGGACAACAATGTCAACATCTTGGCCAGAAGAGACAGGTTTGGAAAGAGGAATAAAGGAATCCATTTATGTCCAAATGGAACAGCCGTCTTTGAACAGAGGAGGTGGTCTAAGACATGACTTATCACCCACCTACAATGCTGTACTGAGTTCTGAGAACAACCATTCACATATGGGCTAACCTAGCCCTAGCAACCCCCATGAAGACTTGTTGGGTCAATGACCCACAAGGGGCCCTAGGGACTCTGAACTCAGAGTTCACGTGTGTCCTTAACGACTCTGTAAGGACACTCCCACAGTGTTTAAAAGCCTGCAACTCCCCTCCAGTTAGTTAGAACTGAAGAAGCCTCTTGGATGAGAGGTGAAGCGTCTCTAACAAACTTAAACAAGTCCAGCTGCCATACGATACAGCACTTAGAATTGCATGTAGTTTAGCTCCTAGCCATACATCAAGCAAAGCAGTTCAGCTCCCAGCATCCACTATATTTTGTATCATTTATACCTTTAGCGAAAAAATCTTCTAAAACCGTACAATTTGCATATTTTTTCAAATGATAAGTTTAATTCAACTTTTAAATTCTATTAATATTTTTTATATATAAAAAATAATGCTCTTCTCCATTTTTACAAATATACATACTCATTCAGCTGCTTCTTCATATTAAATGACAAGCAAGTTTAACTCTGAGACATTATGCAAACAATACAGTTTAGCTCCCAGCCATTATTCAAGCATTGCCAAATCAGGTGTATGCATACAGTGGCAATTCACAACCAGTTATTTTAGCATACTTTTTAATTGGAACAGGTCTCTAGACCATATGCTTCACAGATGCAGTGTAGCTCCTAGTTTACACTATATTTTCCATTTTAAAGCCCCTTTCCAGTTCTCCACCTGTTAATATTACTTTCTACACTTTCTTCAACTCATATTAACTAACTTAACTATTCATTCACACTCTCAGTTGCCCTTCCTGTTAAAATGTCAGATCTTTCATACTTTGTCATCGGTATCTTAAAGTGAAACTCTCGCCAAAAAGCAACCTAGGCTTTATTTGTGAATGTATATGAGTCAAACCTTCGGGTAAATGCATAATTACAACGAAAGAGTCACTTTTAAGATTTACACTAGTTTTGTTTTCGGGCAAGCTAATTTTCAATGGGAGTGTAGGGGCACTCTTACACTAGCATCAAAATCGCTATTTTTAAAACACTAAGAAGGCTCGACACAACATGAAACTTTGCTTGTAGTATCACCAGGGTCTCTACACGTGAACACGAGCATTGAGAATATTGTTTGTGTACACAGAGTTTACGAAAAATAAGGTTTTTGAACTACTCACGTTAGCTGGTGTCTCCAGCGTCTTAGTGTTTTAAAAATAGCGATTTTGTGCTAGCATACAAGTGCCCTTGCACACCCATTGAAAATTAGCTTGCCTGAAAATGAAACTACGGCAAATCTTAAAAGTGTCTCTTTCGTCGTAATTGTGCTTTTACCCGATGGTTTGACTCATATACATTCACAAATATAGCCTAGGTTGCTTTTTGCCGAGTTTCACTTTAATTCCAATTACCACTTTTCCAACTCTTCATACTCCCTTACCTGCTTCTACATACTAATTCAAGCCAGCAATGCAATTTAGCTTCAGCTATTCAACATCTAGCATTCACATGTTCTTAGGAGAGTGCCCTCTCTCGTTATCTATGTTACTACTACTACGACTTTGTGACATGATAGGAACAATAAAGTGAACATACAACTGTGTCGCAAGTTCTTCGCATAAATGACTGTGTAATACTATTTATTTTGGTTATGCCTTTCATTTGACCTCTGCTAGTCAAGGTTTGTTTCACGGGACAATGAACAACTGCTGATCCTTACACTACAAGAGAATAGTAAAGAGAGGACTTGGGTCAAGTTACACATTGACAGATATGTGATCTGCTCTGAAGTTAACCATTAACTGCCCGGTCGGCTCTCAGTTTGCCCCGGGGCGCTGTGAAGTGTCGCCCCTGTAGTCCTACTAGCCTCCCGCTGACCTGTGTAGAAGACGCTGGTAGCCAGGGGTGCCGCTGTGGTCTGGTCCAGCAGCAGCTTCCTCATCACCATCCTGGCAGAATTCCCGGGGAACGTCCGCTCGAGGAACCGCATCCAGAAGAAATTGAAGTTACCATGGAAACTGAAAGCGATAACGGCGACGTTCCGTGTGTGGCTCCAGTCGATCTGGTCCCTCCGTGAGAACCACTGGTGGACGAAGTCCCCTCCAGCGAACAGACAGCCGTACAGTGTCACGTTGGTGACCCAGGGGAACCGACGGACATGTCTCAAAAACGAACTACGCATATTTTACACTTCGCCCAGTTCAACAAAATATCGTATTAGGAAAATGTAATACTCAGCTTGATGTGTGTGAGTTAGCTGACGTTAGCTTACGTTAAAGGTGACAAATTACATCATCTCTGTCCAGAAATCTGCGCGGTATCACAAACACTGACCATTTCCGTCCAGTATTCGATGGAAAACGCTCATAAAGCTTATCGGCGACTGAGTGTGGCGTTATATGTTTATCGTTTAATGAACGTCATAAAGTAATACAGTATTACCTAGGATACTTGCTTTTCGTGCACCATCTACCACCCGGCACGGGACCGCGAGTCTGCCACCGGCCGGGTCTGCACTCTGCACATCCTACGTAAATACACTACGCCCCTTTTTACGTAGCAGAAAAATACAGTAGCTGCAGCTGAGGGGCGGAGCACAGGTCTGAAAACACCGAGCAACCGTGCTAGTTAATGACAGAATATCTGTCTGCGCACGATGTGTCAGTGTCACCTGAGATGATTTATGCTCTGCCTTTTCTTTCATCACATCCTATGTCTATGCCCCCGTCCTCCTTTCTTTATATGAAAAACGCTCTTGTTTTGAGAAGGGTCCCTTTTTGATAAAAAACAAGATGTGTTCTAAATGGAACATTATACAGTTGAAAAATGAATATCTCAGTGGTCCCTGGTGGACAAACAATCTAATGGAGACACAGTTTCTACATCACTTCAAACACATCTTGACATTTGTGTCACCCCCTGTTATTTCTTGTTGTTTATCAGACACTGGCTACAAAAATACTGAAAAAAATACGAAATCGGCCATCCTAGTTTGGCTAGGTGTTAATGGGCAATGTGATATGTAGTAATACCACTAATGACAATGTTATCAAACGGCATTGAACCGAGCAGTTGCCAAACCGGTCTTCTTCTAATGAAGCGCAAAACTCAACTATTTAAATCTCCCCTTTCAGCTTCCTTCACTCTGAACACTCAACAGACATATTTCAAACTAGATTTAACCATTTACATTTATTTATCAACAGGTACAGTATGTTACAGTAACACATTGCAAACATGCTTTAAACACCTTGCAACATTCTGAATAACACAACTGATGAAAAGGCCTTGTACAGAACAAGTTGGTGATTTCGTTTTTAACAACAAAAAAAAAAAGACTAGCAAAATCATATTTGGTTGCATTTGACAAGAATCCAGATCATCTCTTGCAAAAGATTACTCTACGCATTTACACATGCAGCTTGCTAAAACATACATATTCATAGCCAAGTATACAGCAGTATGTAGAGAACGTGATGAAATGTCATATTCCACTCTCATTAGGAAGGTGCATTTGTAGAGAAAAATAGACTTTTCTAAAGTTTTCAATAATGAAGAGCTTAACAACTTGTATTCTCTTCACTGTTTAAGTGCCAAACGTTTTTCAATTAACAGTGGGTCAGGTTGTACAATTAGGGACCATACACATAGTTTTATCCCATTAACTACATATTGTGCATATACTATATTTCCAAAGCATGCCCAATTTGTAGATTGATTCCAAACCTGCCAGAAATATAATGGTTTTCAGAATTGACATAGGCAAGGTCCTGGTAACTGGCAACATTGACTGACAAAGTTATAAAGGCAATAACATGGAGTTTGAATTCTGAAATGAAAGGTAGTAAATTGCTAGAAAAAAAAACTGTTTCTTGAAGGTTAAAAAAACAAAGCAAAAAGTATGGTCATTTAACTTGACATAAGACAAGAATGTTAATTATTTCCTTCAAGAATCATAACAGTAAAGCATTGTGGGACATTAACCGTGACTGACAGCAACAAAGCAGATGGTTTAAGGTACATACGTCACACCACCTCATAAGACTGGAAATGTGGAGTGGAATCTGTTACAGGCATGAACAGACTTTTTTTTTTTTTACTTTCTCTACTCCCTCTACTGGACCAGCCAGATGAGTCAGGAGAGCCATTCAGCATACACATGGTCCAGTTGGGGGGATAACTCCAACGTTAAGACACGATGAACAGAAAACAGACAGTGGGTGGGTGGGTCACAGTGTTTCCATTGAGCTCAGAGGCAAAAACAGTCGGGCTCCATGTTAAGGTTGAGAAGAGATAGGGGTAGAGCTATATGACTTGTCAACCCTCTCCCAGTCCCCCGACTCAGCCCTGTGGTAGAGCTGTGGCTGACCCCCGGGGAACAGGCTATCGGAGTTGGGGTGCTGTAAAAGAAACTGGATGGTGGACTTCATGTGCTGGACAAAATGAGGTGGTTCAGCCATCGGAGAGGTGGACAGGTACTGGGAATGAGAGAGATACACCAGGGTCAAAGTCTGTATTATGTCACTTTCTGGGCTGGTGCTTTATACTTACTTTGGGAGTGTTTGAGACAGATGAAAAGAAAGTGAAAAATGAAAAGAAGTGTCATTACACTAGTGGTGGGTGAACACAACCAACTGGTTAACTTGTCTTCTCATCACTACAAGTATAGCAAAGCATGAAGTAGGTCACCTTTACAGGTCTACTAATTACTTCAACATTTTCTTACCTTTAAAATTGTGTCATCATCTTGTGACAACCAGAAGGCAATATCCAGATTGGGAGACCACTTGCAAGGGCCGATTTTAACTAGTCCACGACTTGAGTCATATATATCAGCAATCTGCAAAACAACAAGTATTCATTTTATCAGCATTTGCTGTACTTTTGTCAATGTACTTGAACATGTAATTAGAAGTTTTTCAATTAAATAGTTAAGATTTTTTTTTTGTGCCAAACAATAGTATATCTTGCAGTACCTGTCCCCCAGTGAAGGTCCTTGCAGATCGCAGCTCCTCTGCTGGTCCTTTATATGTAAATGATGAAGGGAACATGTCCCCTGTTTTAACATTTACACCTGCACAGAAACACACATATATTTGCGGTCACATGCCATGAAAGCGTTACATCACTCTCACTGTGTAGCATATAACTTACCTATTCCATACACTACAGGCCTGTGATTTCCCTCAACAACAGTGTCGTTAATTTCTACAAAAACAGAGAACAAAAGGGTTAATTGGAAGAATGCATGACTGGTAGAGTTTTTCTACACAATAGTAAACAGGTCAAACAAGTAACAAAGTTACCTGTGATGCAACATGTTTCCAGATGAATATCTTCTTTCTGTTTATGGAACGCTGCTGTAAAGTGAAAAGAGTCTTCCTAAGTTTCAAAGCTCATATACAGCCAGAATAATATTACAATGAACAAGAGGTAATCTTTAAATACGATACCCAGAATGTTAAGGCTGAGTTTATGGGATGTTTTTGACTCATCGTTAAATCCCCCGACAAGATGGAGCTCAAGTCTGCATAACAGAAAGCAAAAGAAAGGAAATAAAGTACATCTGAATTGGATGTGCACTTAATTTAACTGCGTTTGTTAGTGTTTCATACCTGCCCTCCTCACTGACGCTACTCAGTGACGTGACAGCTTTCACTAGGAGCGGGACTTCAGACCAGGTGCTGGAACCATCACAGTGAGCAAGGCAAACAGCTCCACTTCCTAATAAAATTCCATCATGGCAGACGTTAGAAATGCCATGAACACAGGCAGAAAAAAAAGCACACAGCAGAAAATCTAACGAAAGGAACGTTACCAGTGTGTCGGAGCACGACCAAATGGCAGGTGGTGGCATCATCGGATCCAATTACTGAAACACAGTCTGGGAAAGGTAAGAAAGCACGACTTATAATTCTGATCCATAATGGTTAACGTGGAGTACCATCTTGGATGTTGTAATTGTAGGAATTAATACCAAACTGGGAAGTCAAGTTCGGGTTAGGGTCAGGGCAAGTTCTTTATTTCATTCATTTTAATTGAGCTGACGAAACAGACGGTGATCAGACGTCACGCTTTACTCACTGTCTGCTGGTGTTGTTGCAGCAAACTCTCTTTGCTGGACATACAGGAGGCACTTCGGGTCGACATCAACAAGTGGCTTGGAGCGAAATGCTCTTCCATTTTCCTGTGACAAAAGGTATTAAGTATATTATTATTATTATTATATTATTATGTATGACTTGTCCTATTTGACCACACGTAGAGAAGGAAAAGATAATCTAACCCAACTGAGAAAGGAAAGAAAAGGACTCTATGTATGAAAGCTATAAACACGCCTTGTACGTCAAAAAATATTTTTCCACCAAGACCAGTCATCAAAAGTTTCAAACATTTGTCAATTGAGGAAGCCATAACGTGTCTTTCATTCCCATTCCTTTCTGATTTAATAGCCGTTTTTAACATATCATTTCAGGTCACATGCATATAACTTAACGTACAATTACTTTTACTACCGTGTAAAGAAAATCACGATGGGACAGTGCGCTGTCTCATTCATGACTGATTTGCGCCTGACCCCACATCCGGGCCAGTTCTGTTCTTAAACATAACACTAATTACAATTTCACTTTAGTATTAGCTGCTACTCTGTCTTAATGTGACGACTTACAGAGAAGCACCGTTAACTGGCGACGGCAGCGAGCTCAGCAAGGTATATTTAGCCACACTTTCTGGGAACAAACCTGTAAATGTGGACATTTGTCGAACAGTTCCGCTGTCGAGTTTATGCGCCCAAGTTCTCTATTTTGAATAAACAAAGGCATTTCCTTAAGCGAGATCCACTTCAAAATCAACGGGTTACCACACTAATAAAAAGACTAGTAACTTCATGTTCTTAATATCTCATAATAAACACACAGAAACTGCACTGCAAAACCGTTCAATCGGCTTGAACTTCCTGGAAGGCTGTCTTCTTCTACCGTTACCACGCAAACGAGCCTCACATCGCCACCAACTGTTCAAAAGCGCGACTGTGGGCCACACGTATCAAATTCACCATTAATACTTAGCGTACATTTGTACGTAGTGTCCGCTCTATCCGAACGGAGCTACGTAGAATTACTAGATGAAGTTACGTCGCTAAAGAGGGCAGGGAAAGCTCCGCGGCCGTTCAGCGACGTGACGCATGCAACAATTATTGTTTACCAAAACCCTTATTTCCGCGTAATTATCGTTTAAATATATATCTGCAAGCGTTAATTGCCATTATTGCGTTATTTTGCACTTTACCAGGGCGCACGACGTAAACAACCCGCTGTCAAACGTTAAAGCTGACGTTACAAACACCGCGGAGAAAACAACGTTAGCGTCAGTTTGTTCACCACCAGCATGAGAGGGGGCTCGTCCTATGGAGACAGAGACAGGGACAGGGACCGTGGAAGAGACAGGTAAGTTTATATATGGAAGCAACAACACACATATTTATCACAATGTTCAGGTTACATAATGTCTAGAAGTTACAGTCAGTTTGACCCAAAGCCATGGCTGTTTTGAGACTCCAGTGCTCTCAGCAGCAGGCCACGAAAAGTACAACACGACAACAGTAAACCTCAGACCACCTCAAGGCCTCACTTCTGTTCATTTCACAATATGTCTTTAATAAAGAATGCAGACCCGAGCAAGGACATTTACTGGACAGGACATACAGTAACTACACATTTCAAATGTTTGCCTGATGGTGGCGCTAAACGTGAGGTCAGAGGGTCACCACAATTAGGTTTGTAGGTGCAGACTGAGCTGAGCATTAACTCTGGTAATAGTACAGTCACATGAAATCACTGAAATTCATCATACTCATTGGTTGTGCAATATTTGAACATTGTGACATGTGGCATATGTGTGCAGTGCCACATTTCATTACATACTAATGACACAACTTATAGAAGACAGATACGTAAGAAAAATGTCTGAATCAATAAAAAACATTCAGGCTGTGTAAATTGTGTGGTAGAGCTGGTATTAAAGAAGCCCACATACATAAAGTCCACATGAGCCACCTTGTGGACTTTGGCCGCTTGCCAATATGGATTTAGTGAGAATAATAGTTCTGCAATTATAATAAAGTCTGGGCATATATACTTAGCCATAAATACGTTGGACACAGACAAACCCAAAAGATGGATAGAAATGATCATCACATAACCCTTTTTTAGTGAGGGTTAGAAAGTTGTCAAAGGTATCGATACTTGGATACTTTTTGTTTGTGTTTAAAACAATACAGTATCTCCATTTGATAGTATCGAAGGTACTGAAGCTATAAAAACAATTTCAGATCTACAGTCAGATTTTTAACCCAAAACTGCAAACCCTAACATTTTTATAAATATGCTGGTATGTGTTCACTTACCTTTTCTCTACCAGCTCTTTGTACAGTTTGATAATTACATTTGTAATGTATCAAGACGTATAGTTTTTTTTGTACTGTATCATGATTAAATTTCTAGTATCATGACAGCCTGGTATCTGCAGTGTTGCCACAACAACTGTTGATAGTCGTTGTCATGATGTAAGCAAACATGTCCAAAGTACAGTACAGCTCTGCCTTGCTGATTCCCCAGTGCTCTTTATCACTTGACCTTTATCTCTCAGGCCACGGTTTGGGGCCATGAGCGGTCGCAGTGGGCCCCCACCAATGAAGTTTGGGAATCCAGGCGAGCGCCTCCGCAAGAAGAGGTGGAACCTAGATGATCTCCCTAAATTTGAGAAGAACTTCTACACTGAACACCCTGAAATCCAACGCATTAGCCAGGTAATTATTTATTCCCTCACACTCACATACAATAATTATATATGTTTATAAATCTTGCATGAAATTTCCGAGCACTATAAAGTGGTGCATTTGAGCATATTTCCATTAGTGCCCATTATTTTTCAAACTCTTACGGTGGCCTTCATCAGTTCTGTTATCTAGGGCTGTAATCTCCTAGTCGACTGGTCGATTTACTGGTCGATACGTTCTGGCTCGACCAAAATTCTGATTGGTCAATTTTTGTCGTGTTAATTACATGCTGCTATGGCAGTGCGTAAACACGCAGCGGGTCCTCTCCATCCCAATGCTCTGTGTCCTGCATATGGCATATTTGATCAGGACAAAAGTACCAAGTACTAATGGGGGTGTTCTCAGAGCCCCCCCTCCTGTTTTCACTATTCTGGATTAGCCCAACCCGCTACAGACAAACAGATTGAAGAACGTACTAGAAGGCCTAGGTACGGTGATTTATTTACAGTCATTCCTATTCTACCATGTCAAAGACATCAGCAGTGTGGCAGCATTTTATAAAAATAGAAAATGGAAAGAAAGCCAGAACGAGCGACGTGGGCCCGCCCTCCAGTAGGCTCACCACCGCAGGAGGGTTCAGAAGGGGCCGGTGCTATGTGATTTGGGTGGCAGTCGT
>OMLP01045155.1:0-11602 GCA_900302685.1 Spondyliosoma cantharus | reverse complement strand
GAACCTGCCAAGCATATCCCTCAACACGTCGTTGATCAAACACTGGAACACTGCTGGCGCGTTGGTTAGGCGGAAGGGCATAACCAGATACTCAAAGTGTCCCAGTGGAGTGTTAAAGGCCGTTTTCCATTCGTCCCCCTCACGAATCCGGACAAGGTGGTAGGCGTTTCGCAGGTCTAGCTTAGTGAAGATAGTCGACCCCTGGAGGGATTCAAAGGCAGAGTTCATGAGGGGGAGAGGACACTTATTTTTTACTGTGATGTCATTCAAACCTCTGCAGTCGATGCACGGCCTGAGTGTTCCATCCTTCTTGCCAACGAAGAAGAAGCCGGCTCCCAGAGGTGAAGAGGAAGGTCTAATGATGCCTGCCGCCAGCGAGATGTGGATGTACTCCACCATAGCTGCCCGTTCGGGCCGTGAGATATTATACAACCGGCTACGGGGAAAGGTGGTTCCGGGTTGCAAGTCGATCGAGCAGTCGTAAGGTCGGTGCGGGGGTAGTGAGAGAGCCTGCTGTTTACTGAACACCTCTGAAATCCTATGGTATTCCTCAGGCACCAGCGACAGGTCCGGCCGAACAGGTTCGGGCTTCTGGTGGGTCACAGAGGGGGGCTGAGCAGAACGCAGACAACTAGCATGACAGGTGGGACTCCAATTACAGATCTTAGTGGTAATCCAGTCCAAAAGTAAGTGTCCAAAAAGCTCTCATCAGCTCCTGAGTCGATGAGCGCTTGCAGCTCCAGTGTCTGTCCTTCCCAGCAGATGGTGGCATGGAGCTGGGTACGAGGATGGGGTGGCAGGGGGACCGAAGCTCGGCTCGCTAGGATGTTCTCCCTGGCTAGCGAGCCCTCCGGTTTAACGGACGGCTGGGGCAGGTCGCGAGATAATGGCCGGGCTGCCCACAGTATAGACAGGCGTTGTTGGCTCTCCGCCTCTCATGTTCCTCCGCGCTGAGTTGGCTCCGGCCCAGCTGCATCGGCTCATCCTCGGGGTGATCCGCTCGCCTGACGGGTTCAGGTGGCGGAACAGGAAGAGGAAATGGTCGAGATCTCACCGGCGCTGGGGATTCCTCTCTCCGGCGAGGAGTGACGTCACTGCCAGGACTTCGCCGCTTCTCCCTTCGCCGCTCGCGGCAACGATTGTCTATGCGGATTGACAGAGCAATTAGTTCATCCAAATCGGGAGGTACAGGGTGTGACACCAACTCGTCTTTCAGTAGCCCACTCAACCCGTTTACAAAAGCCGCCTGCAGGGATTCCCGTTCCACCCACTCTCGGCTGCCAGTGTCCGGAACTCAATGGAGTATTCAGCAGCGCTCCGCGAACCTTGGCGGAGAGAAAAAAGTCGCATGGAGGCGTCTCTACCTTGAACTGGGTGGTCGAATACTTTTCTCATCTCGGCGGTGAAAGCATCGTAAGTGGCGGTGAGCTGATCCAGTTTCATCCAGTGAGCCGAAGCCCACTCCAGCGCCGGACCTCGCAACAGTCCGATCAGGTAAGCGATCCTCGCCCTCTCCGTGAAGTAGGTGAGTGGCTGTAGGTCAAACACAAGACCACACTGCATCAGAAAGGTCTTACATTGACCCAGATTTCCATCGTACCTTTCTGGTGGAGAGACCGTGGCTGGATCGTTCTGTCAGGCAACGGGGACCAGGACTCAGACGCAGACTTAGATATGGGTGAAACAAAGTGAGTTTATTGAGCAGAGATGACGGTTGGCGGATAGGTGGTGGCGAGGCAGGTGGTTTGCGTGGCATCGGCTCTCGGGGTTGGGCTGCAGGCAACAGGGCTTGAGTTCGGCTGCGAGGCAGGGTGTCAAGAGGCTCAGGACTGGAGGTCTGAGACGACGGGGAAAAACATTCGGGTCGTGACATTAACACACTGAAAGGGGGACAGACCTGTGGCGGATGTGGGCAGAGTATTGTGAGCATACTCCACCCAAGGGAGCTGAGTTGACCAGGACGAGGGGTTGGTGGATGCCAGACAGCGTAGGGTGGTCTCCAACTTTTGATTTGCCCTCTCCGCTTGACCGTTGGCCTGCGGATGGAACCCAGATGTTAGGCTGGTGGTGGCACCAATGGCCCGGCAGAATGATCTCCAAACCGCTGAGGTGAACTGTGGCCCTCTGTCCGAGACTATGTCCAGCGGCAGGCCGTGGACAGCGAAAACCACAGAAACCAAGAGCTCGGCCGTCTCCTGGGCGGTGGGCAGCTTCGGCAGAGGCAGGTAGCGGGCAAATTTGCTGAAACGGTCCACCACGGTGAGCACAACAGTCATACCTTTAGAAGGTGATAGCCCGGAGACAAAATCCAGGGACAGGTGGGACCAAGGACGCCGGGGTATGGGCAGGGGCTGCAGGAGTCCAGCAGGGGGTCGGTTGGAGACCTTATTCTGGGCGCACACGGGGCAGGCATAACCACCTGACTCCTGCTTACATCTCTCTAAAGTCACTACAATTAATGTTTAGTCAGTGTGTACATTTGGTGACACACTTGTGACAGATCTGACCAGTGATGACATGTTTAGCTCCATTTCATTATTCAATCACTGGCAGTTGAAGTGGTGTCCAGCAAACGTAGTGGGCTTTGTAGATAATTAGCAGACTTTTGGGGGAAAACCTGGTCACATCAGAGGAGATGGCATTCATCCCACTTGGGCTGGAGCAGCTCTCTTATCCAGAAATCTGACCGAGTTTATCAGTTGTCCAAAACCATGACAAGTTCAGACCAGGAGGCAGAGCTGCAGTCTTACACGCCCTTCTGTGCTATAAGATCAGTTACCCACCCAAAACCCCATTGAGACTGTCTGTCCCCCAACCACTTAAATAAATTAAAAGAAGAGTTTTACATTAAAACCTAACAAATATCAAATCCTCTATGATCCAAAGCTGTTTAATTGAAAATGATTTAATATCAGATCATCATATTGGTTTATTCTGTCTCACTGAAACCTGGCTGTGGATTGAAGAACATGTCAGCCTTAGTGAATCCACTCCTCCCTGTCATATTAACACTCACATTCCTCAAGACACCGACCGAGTAGGTAGAGTTGCTGCCATATTTGACTCCAGCCTATTTATCAGTCCTAAACATAACTTGTTCAAAAACCTTATTCTTTGTCTTTCTTACCCAACCAGGAAAACAATACAGGCAATCCTGTTTGTTATGGTTTACTGTGCTCCTGGTCCTTATTCTGAATTGTTATCAAGTTTAGTCCTTAAACAGATAAAGTAATAATCACTGGTGATTTAAATATTGATGTGGACATTAATAATGATAGTCTTGGTACTCACTATGTCATTATTAAAATTGATTGGCTTCAGTCAGTGTGTACGTAAACCCACTCACTGTTTTAAGCAAACCCTCGACCTTGTTCTCGTATATGGCATTGAAATTGAACATTTAATAGCTTTCCCACATAATTCTCTTTTATCAGACCATTATTTAATAACTTTTGGATTCTAATTACTGGACTACACACCATAAGGCAAAGATTTGTATTCCACATGTCTCTCTGATAGTGCTGTAGCTAAGTTTAATGAAATTATTCGATCAGCTTTACATTCAGCATCATGTCCCAACGTAAAGACTGTTGTGCTAATCCAAGTCCCTCCCGTATTGATAATTTTGATAGTGTTACAGACTCTGTGAATGACATTTGACTCTATTGTCCCTCTAAAAAAGAAGACAATAAAGCAGAAAACATTACCTCTATGTTACAACCATCAAAGTTGCATGTTAAAGCAGACATCACAAACACTGTGGCACTCTACCAAACAGTAAGAATGTCATTGGGTCTGGCTAGAAAGCTTTAAAACTTGTAAGAAAGTCCTCCGTAATGCCAGAGCATCCTATTATTCACCTTCTGACCTCATGTGGTACCAATTTAACCTCTAACACAGAGACTTTAGGAATAGCTGTAAAACCATATATATATCTAGACCGCTTTTCTCCCATTGACATTCATCTGGTAACTTCAGTCATGCCTTCATCAGTGTATCTCTGAAACCGGAATTCCACAAGTTGCCTGTGCATTGCTGAACAGCTTTTTTTTTTTTTAACCACTGCAACCTTCGGACTGTCCTCCCCAAGTACCACCAGCACGTGAGCTTCCCGACGAGGGACAACAACATTCTGGACCACGTCTACAGCAACGTGAAGGCGCCTACAAGGCTGCCCCACAAGGCTGCCCCCCGCCCCCACTTCAGACAGTACGACCACATCTCCTGTGTTCCTCTACCCATTTTACAGGCAGCTCCTCACAGACAAACCCCAGACAGTGAGAGTTGGTACCCGAACATCAGGCACAGGGACGGTGAGCACAGGCAACGCAGAGAAGACTAAGGAGATGATTATCGACCCGAGGAAGAGGAGAGACCAGCATAGCCCACTTCACATCTGTGAGACTCCGGTAGAGAGGGTGAAAACCTTTAAATTCCTTGGCACTCACATCAGCAAAGACCTCTCCTGGTCTCACAACACCCAGCACATTGCCAGGAAGTCTGAAAGCTTAGGAAATTTGGACTGTCCACTAAACTCCTCAGCAACTTCTACAAATCTACAGTGGAGAGCATCCTGACCAACTCCATCACAGTGTGGTTTGGGATCTGCACGGTACAGGAAAGGAAAGGACAGCTTGCTTCTGCTTCTAGGAGTTAAGAAATGTGGCTGGTGAGGGGTTCCCAGAGCCATTAATCAGCTCTGTGTGTGTGTTAAAGGTTAGCTAGAGGACAACGCCCCTACAGGGTACTAAAACTGATTTCAGCTCTCACTCCAGAGGTTCGGAGCTGACTTAATGTATACATTTCCATGTAAGTAGAGACAATCCGGTCAACTTTAGGCATCAGCAGAGTTAGGTAATGTACAGAAGATGAGCGATTCCAGATGGAGTGGAGGTAGACCAACTTTGCTTTCTCCTATTGGATAGATGGACCCTCAATCCACCAAAGTGACCAATTAGAAGAAGTAGGTAGGTGCGGGCGAAGGGACTTTAAAAAGGCCCGCACGGGCAGAGAAAGTGTTACTTGTAGATTTCCTAGATCGAAGGTTCGAGAGGATTTCTGGTACAGCAGAGGGCAAAGCTTTGGGCAGAACTTTGCCAGATATTTGTGAACACCAGGGTGCGGCCACACTGGTTTGGACGCAGGCTTAAGATCTGTTTCAATAAAGATTGCTCTATCATTCCACCCAGCCTTGCCTCCGCAGAGTTCTTTTATCACCAAACTACACACCGACACCTTGGATGGAGACAGCTCAGAAACAACAAGCTCTTAGTAAAAGTCAACAGAGAAAAACACGAGTGAAGACCAGAGCTTGTCAGCAGGCACTGCCAATCTGCTGCAGGTGTGCGTATGTCAGCAGCTCCATTGGGGGGAAACCCCACCCAGCCTCTCAGTGCACATATGAAAGCTCAACAGTCACAGAAACAAAACCACCACAGCACAATTCCTGAAATTTAATAAAGTACAGCAAAGACCACCAACCCCCTTAATTCATTGCTGGTGTGTAATTGTGTCACATTAATTTTGTTTTTGTTTTTTTTGGTTCCACTTCCAGTTATTTGTAAGGCTGTTTGAAATGTTGTACTGAATTGTATTTTTACAGTCTATATACCAGGGGCCTGTGCCAACAAGCTATTATAAATTAGTCATCAAATAAATGTCTTTTTAAGATCTTTAAATATATGTCGAGATGGAAATACAAATGTATCCAGAATTTTTCTCATGCTAGTTTATCCAGATAAACGTGCACCTGTTTAAAAGAACCAGAATACAGGAAATGACATCTACCCCCAGAAACTTGTTAGAATGTCCCATCCACTAGGGATGTAACAATATCAAAAACTCATGGTAAATTACACCCACCAATCTGCCTCTCTCTTGTTGTCCAGCAGATGACCTGGGCCATGAAAATCTTGTTATTATTTCTCTACTGTATGTTCAGTTCAGTGGTTCAGGTGTTAATGGCATTGTTTTTTTTCCATGAGCGTTACGAGCAAAATAGCCATATGATCAGTTGGTAGATATCACAGTCCCATGACGGTATCGCAGCATTTTTTTAAATCACGGAATTACCTCCCTACCATGAACATTTTAAATGCTTCCTATGCACATGTACAAGAGGATGGTGGTAGCTACATCCTTCCATTCAGAGTTCCTGAAACATTAAAAATACAATATTCCACCATGTCTCAGCCGCTTGAAGTACTTTTTGCTGTGCTATCTTTAGCTGCTATTTCAGTTTTCTCTCCTGTGACAGAATGCACCAACATAAACATTTCCACTGGTTGTCAAATAAATCAGTCACAGCTTCAGTGAAATCATTCACTACCAAATCCAAGGTGAATGCAAAACATGGATAATGAGTCCAGCCTGCTTTGCAGACTACTGAGACGATGCTGGAATCATTCCTCATTTGTAATCTTTTCTACAGCTACTCCAGTGATGTCAGAGTCATATGTTATTTTCTGTAGTCTGCACATATCTTGTCAGTAGGGCCTTTGACAGGACTTTAGAAATACTGGTCGTGTGCCCTTGACCTGCTAGGGGGATGCAAAAGATTTTGAAGACTAAAGTGTAAAAATAGGCATTTTAATGCAATTTGAGAGTTAAAGTAAATAATGATGGTGCTAACACATGGAGTTCAATGCCAAGCTGAAGCTACACATTGTAGCTTCAGCTTGGCACTGGAACATTGACAAGCAGGAGACCCTGAGGAACTCTGTTGCCATGGAGAAAGAGGGCTTCATGCGCACCTTTGAGACACTATGTGAAGAGGCGAACCTCAAAGAAATCTGCATAGATGCCCGAGCCCGAATATCAGCTTCTTCAGTAAGTGGATTTATTGTAGTTTTCTTGACTTGTTGCAGTAATTCAACTTTCTGCATAAAGTCCCACCACGCATTTTTTACAAACAATATAATGACTGGACACAAGTTTTGGATTAGTACATACCATATATCTTTTTTTTTCGTATTTGTCCTCTAGACAAGGGACAATCCAAAGACTGAGTACACCACACCCTGGCCATCTGGCATGGTTCCAAAAACTTGGGCAGAAAAATCCATGTAGTAAGATCAAGATCTGTATGTAAATACATTGATATGAATGTATTTGTCTATATTGGAATCAAAAACGTCGCCAGCCATCTTGTCATGAATCAAGTTTGTGTCTCACTCTCATTTTTTTGTTTGGCTTTGATCAGGCAGGGCTCCAAAAAGGCTGCTTTATTCTACAGCTGTGGTATCTGCAACCACTTCTGGCATTGCTGTAAGACTGCAGATAACTATGAAGAGTTCTTTGTAAGTATCATTGAAATGTATCTTGTCATCACACTCACCTGTGATCTTTGCTCACTTGGTTTGATTACTTGCGAATTCACAATACATTATGTGACTTTTTTCCTCAGAGCATGCATAGGCCCTTGGTGCCTGTCATCATGGCCTTTTGGTGGACAGCAGAGTGGCACATCAGAGACTCACTAAAATGACTCTTGCTGTACGTTGGCTGAAAGACATTCACAGGTATTTGCATTTCAGGTATGGCATAGTAGGTTTTTGTTCCACTTTGACAGTATTTCTGGTGCTGCTATGCCATGACTTGTGTTACCAGAATAAATAACAATTCTATGTTGTTTGCACCGTGCTCACAGGTCAACTGCATAACTGGAGTCATTCCACAATCACATACTCATGTATGCCAGCAAGTGCTTCAGCTTCTCCCCACCTGTATACAGATTCAGACCATGCTGGCAGGCTTGGACTACAATCACAACATAACATAAACAGACCAGCTAAGAGAAAAGCTGATGGCTTGATTCAGTATGTTCTATCATAAGTAATCCTATGCATTGTTGTCAATAAAGATATAGGTGGGTCAAGGCTGATCAAATAGTATGAGACATTTTTAAGTTGTTTTGTCTTTATAACGGGAACAAAATGTATTATTTAGTGAATTAGTCACTATATGTGAATGCAGTCTGCTCAGCAATGCAAAGTAATATGAAAGTTTCACTAAGCTGGAACTCTTTTCTCTTATGCCAGGCACTCCAACATTTAACTCACAGCTGGCAAATTTCAGACAGATCAGGAATTCATTAACCAGCAGTGCAGCTTGGACGTTTTTACACTGTATGATCTTCTCACATATAGTCTACTGCTTAACAAGCTGGTCACTGGCATGTGCAACAGCACTCAAACCGATAGAATCTCTCTATAAAAAAGACCTAAAGACTCTAGATAAAAAATCCTTCTCCTTCCATATCTGCAAGTTTTCATAATTTTAAAACTTTTAGATTTGCCTGTTTTATATATAAGAGGTGAGGTATGGTCTTGCTCCATCACCACTGAAGGAATTTATAAAGAAAAGGACTCTGGGAGGTATGAGCACCAGGGCCTGTGATAGAGGAGACTGTGAGATTCCCCACAGGAGGACTACGTACGGGAGGAACGTGTTGTCTGTTGTGGGGGGGCATATTTACATAGACATTTTCGATGTTCATTAATGTGCACTGTCCCTATCCAGAAATAAAGTATCATTATTATTATTATTATTATTATATAACAAATAGTCCAGAAAGTGGAGTTTGTACACACTAAAGGTGGACAAGGTAGTGTAAAGAAAAGGCATTTATCATTCTCAAGACTTTATTCAAACATGCATATTGCAAAACAAGGAGTAATTACAGAACAATAAATAATAGCAATCTTTTATTTTCTTATTATGGATCAAAAAAGGAAAACTAAATGTGTACTGTATATATGTCCATCATGTTACAGTGTTATTACAGGATCAGGATAATGTTCACCAATCTTCCACACACAGCAACTGTATAGAGCGAATCTCTGACCCTGCCCCAGTGCCGGTCTGTATGCTGCGTGTTGCAGTTGTCTGTTGCTCTCCCCTGTGTCTGAAAGATCAGTCGCAGCAAGAATGTTGTTCCAGATTCTTCTGGCAAGGCACAAGATCCCCTCCTGCAAAATATGCCTTCTATGTGTGGCACGGAAAGCAGTCAGGATCTTGCCCACAGCTCTTCCAATCAACATCTGTGGGCATTTCTTTGCACTTCCGGCAAACGCACCAAGTGGGTTGACCTGTTACAGTAGAGCCGAGTGGAGGAGCATTTGCTGAGGTCAACTGGAGTATATTGAACATCAGGCTGGGGTCGCATGTCAGGCATTTTTAAGGAGTAGAGCATATACAGTACAATTCAATGGTGAACAACTCAGACATTGCTGGACAAAACTGTACAGATGTCCCAGTTTTATTTATTGTGTTTATTGTTGTGCCTCCAAACAAAATTCAAACTGTGAAAAACTACTTGGCAAATGTTCAAAACTCTGATTAGGGCACTTGTGTGTCCAAGTTAGATGTCTGGTCAGTATATTGCACATACAGAAGTAGTTGTAGGTAATGTTTATCAGAAGAAAACACAGACCCACAAGTAATGTTCTATTGCACCTGCTCATGTGCAATTCCTCTTGTCTCAGAAAAGCTGATGGCTTGATTCAGTATGTTCTATCATAAGTAATCTTATGCATTGTTGTCAGTAAACATATAGGTGGGTCAAGGCTGATCAAATAGTATGAGACATTTTTAAGTTGTTTTGTCTTTATAACGGGAACAAAATTTATTATTTAGTGAATTAGTCACTATATGTGGAAATGCAGTCTGCTCAGCAATGCAAAGTAATATGAAAGTTTCACTCCTTCACTGCACTTAATGATGTTGACCTCTTAGAGTGCTATCAATGGATAAATGAGTTCCTCATGCCCAGAAGTCTGGAAATACATATTTGGTTTACATTTCTATCACATTCAGATCCTAAGATACACACATTTACAATTGTATGCATGAAAATGACATATTACAGAGGTCAATGACCTCTAGATGACCTCAGGGGTCAGACTGAGAATGCCTCCACATCTTAAATTAAAGCTTATGTCCTGAAGAACAAACCCTGAAAGTTTCATGCTTCTTTCATAAAAAGCAAGATTATTGAGTTTAACAGCTCCACTATAGATATGTGTCGAATCGTCTTATTTCGATTCGACACATATTTCTGTCTGGACCAAGTCTTTGTAGAGTTGGGACACTCTAGCCACCTCACGATTCGATTACAGTTCAAAACAATTATCGATGCATCTTGATGCATCTTTTTTTCTACACAGGATTTCTTTTTTTCTTGCAAGAAATGTATTTGTAATGATCCATACTGAATTTACTTCCAACATATTTTAATAATACAAAAAAATGGAAGAGATGTGGCAAGACAATTGGAAAGTTACATGTGCCAGCAATCTCAGCTTATCTCAGCTGTGCAAAGAACCAACAGGAAAAGAAAAGTGTGCCTGTAGCAGCGTACATGTAGTGAATTAATACAGCTTTAGCATATTCTTGCTCTATTAACATAACAAATAATAGACTTCTAACCAACATCCTCCTGTTATGTGCAATGAGCAATATAATTCGTCAGACAAACAAACCCAAAACATTTACGTTATTACTGAAATCACAACAAATTCAAAAATATAGAATTCTGTACCGGCAGCTCTCACACAAAGATAATGTTTGCAGTCTTCAGCATATTCTGAATATCTACCATAAAAAGATGCCCTTATTAAATAGATAATAAAGAGTCCTAGACTGCTCACTCGACCAAAAAAAAACAAACAGATCATTTTGCTGTATACCACAATCAAAAACAGCTTTCACACAAAAAAGATCTTAGGCACTTAAACATGTGCAGAAAATGTCACTTTTTCTAAATGGCTGCACTGATACACTGTGGAGGGCAGCACACTAAACCTACTTAAGACTCTGGGTTTACCTTCAGATCTGTTTACAGCACATTGATTCACAGCTAAACAATACAGAGAGCAGCTCTCATACAAAAAATATGAAATAGGCCATATTCAAATAATACCAGTGCATTCTTTATTAGCTCAGCCATATTTGCACCCATGTGACTCTTTCGCTGCTCTTGTTTGGTGAACTTAGTGATTCCATGACTTTGGAGTTGGTCTCTTTGTAGAGTGTCAGGTAAAATATTGCGAGATGGGACATTGTATCTCGGCTCCAAAGTGTACAACATAGCTCTAGAGCCCTGGTTCTCAACGACCGAATACGGACGCAAGTCCTTGGCAATAAAAGTTGAAATAGAATTTGTAATTCGCTTCGCCTTTTCCGAGTTGCAGGAAGCTTTGCTATTGCTTGCTGGATGGTTCTCTGGTTGGTAGTAACTACAATCGGGTGTTTTTCTTCCTCTTCTGGGTGGAATTGTGTACTATGGTTTCTCCTGTCTGTCGTGTTTCCATGAAATTTTAGCTTGGTTTGACTCAACTTGCATATTAAACTTCACAGGAGCCAAAATGCTTCCATATGCTAGCTTTTAGTGCAGAGGGTGCCGGTATGATTGCACACTCGTGTCTTTGTTATGTGCACGCCATCAACTGTCCGGACGCTGCACTTCCGAGCTCTGCCCCCCCGGTAAAAGCCCACCAAAGCTGTGTAATCTGTGTATTTTAAAAGATTGTTATTTAACACACAAGGAAGTTAAAACTAGTGTGTGTGTGTGTGTGTGTGTGTGTGTGTGTGTGTGTGTGTG
>OMLP01045154.1:3644-18307 GCA_900302685.1 Spondyliosoma cantharus | reverse complement strand
CTGTTAGCATTGCTTGAATTGACTGTGATGCTAATGCTTTAGTTTTAGCGGATGTGATATCACCAAATAATTGGACTGTCCTTCACACCCTCTTCACAATGTGCTGATCAGCCACAGGAGCTCATTAAGCAACAGACTGATCCATCTACACTGCACTTCTAGATCTCAAATTCAATTTAATTTCACTTATAGAGCACCAAAAAAATACACATGTCTCATGGCGCTCTACAGAGTGTTAAACAGATGTGGTTGTAAATGTGTAGATGTGGTTTCTACCTTGGATTATGGCACAAGGGATTGTAACATCTTATCCTGTGTATTAATGAATGATATTCAGGGGCTTTTTGTAATAAAAGCATTTCCAATTCAATAAAGTACCTTCTAATTCTGATCAGTCCACTAAAGTGCCTGAGGAAAATAACACTACATCAACAGTAACTACATGATAACTGCTTTTGATAACCATTGTTCAAATCACTACAATACTTTCTGCCCTGCAGGCTAACAGACATCTGTCACTGAGTGTAGGAGGTAGGGCTAATCTAAATGAGATGCAAATGAGCACCATTGTGTTGACTAGCCAGGAGGTGAATTTCCTGGGGTGAGAATTGGAAATTTTGTTTTTTGTTTTCTCCCTTAAGAGTTTTGAGATGTGCATACATTCAAATGGCCACAACTTCTTCAGATATTAGACATCATTGGAATGCTTAGAAACTATACTTTCAGAATCTGTAAATAACTCAAAATGCCTCTCGGGAGACTTGTAGCTGGTTTTCTCATGGCTGGTCACATGTGATTAGGACAGTTGAATAAAATAACAATAAAAATAACAAATGAACAGTTACAAACCAAACTTATACAACAGAGCAGACGGAGCGAGACAGGAAGTCAGTCAGCAGAATGGCATGGTGAATTCTGTCAATTTTCAAAATAAAACCCACTGTGCTGACTTACACCGAGATTCCACCAGATATGTGTCCGCGCAGTATGGTCAGCTGGCGTCGCGAGACCGAGGAGTTCCTGCGATAATCACACAGTCACTCGTGACCGCAGTTATAGGTATGTGTTATAAACACAACAACAGGAAGTGTTCCCGACTGAAGGATTAGTAAAAGAGCTTGTGTTTGTCTCATTTTTGAGATTTGCGTGCTGGTGTCACGGAGTGTTTTATTTTGAAAAGTAACCGGATGTCATACTGTTGTTTCGGTGCGTTACTTCCGAAGTTAATACATAAACTAAAGTGAAACCTATCAGCTCCACTGGCATGGTGGAGACATAATGCAGCGGACACGTATCTGGTGGAATCTAGGGGTTAGGTTCTACAGCACAAAAAAGTCGGAAATATTACCAATAAACACACTTAAAGGACAAATGATTAAACAATTTCACTATGTAGCCTACTCAACCACAGCAGAAGCTCCAAAAAGACAAATTATGAAATAAACACAATCTGAGCAAATCAAAAACATCAGACAGGCATGACGCTTCGCTTCTGAAATGCTACCGGTGGGATATGAAGTTGCGTAGAAGATGGAACAAAACAGCATCGGACACGCCGGGTCACAAAGACGTGCCCAGTGGAATCAAGGGGTCACCAAGGAAGCCAGCACAGAGGTGTTTAGACAACCGAGAGCAGCTACAGCTGACAACTTTTCAACTCAATCTTTCTCCAAGCATATTAAAACCAAATGGATCAACATTGGTAGTGTTGCATTAAACCGGTGTTTAATTAAGGAAGAAGACCCATTTTTTTTTATAACCGAGGCTCAGGTACAAGAATGCTAATCTCAACTATAACCCATAACGACGCCTTTTTTTTTTTCCTTTCAACAACAACATTCAACTTGTATCTTCGACAGAATGTCAGCCGAGTCTTGAATGGCACGCTGGAGCTCTTTCCGCCTCAAACACACCAGCAGCTTCTTCTCTGGTGCAGTTGCTGATTTGGCTCTTTTCTGTTCCTCCATTTTCACACGGTTTATCATATTTCTTTATGTGACATTTCCTTTTTTTTGTTTTTACTCAATATCGGATGCCAAATGTTGCATAGTGCAATACTTCAGATGAAAATACTGACATACATATTAAATTAATGATTAAGAGTACGCTAAAACGTACGCTAAAACTAAAAGTAAAACAGTAATAAGTGTAAAATGGAAAAGACAACTTTATGGTGGAGGTAGAGGAAAAAACAGGGGATCATCATCAGGGGACTATGAATGTCTGTACAACATCTTATGGCAATCCTTTTTGTAGTTGATGCCGTAGCCTGGCTTTCCGTGTTCTTGATCACATTTCTATCTACTATTACTATTGCTCAATATGGAGCATATTACACTTGTTGATCCTTACATTTTGCAAGAAGGAGATTTCTGAAATGAAGGTTAAAAACTGAAAAGTGCTGGTCTGGGATGGGAAGTTGATAGGAGTGGATGGGGAGGCCATTCTCATAAAAGTCACCCGCACATGGTCAGGTGCCATGCAAGCAGATGTGTGGAAGTGTCTTTGTCCTACATGGACTTTTAACATGATTACCATGGATAATCCTGAGCAGGTAAGCAGAAGTTACTCCTGAAGTGTTTTTACACATTACACTGCATTCACTATCTATATTTGCGCCCCTGATCATCCACCCTGACACCTAGACAAAATCGACTTTATAAAATACCTTCAGTAAATGTGATAATATACCCTCTTAAATCCACAATGTGCCAATTATTAAGAAGCAAAAGCTTTGAAGTGGACTACTTTGCTGCATTTGTTCTAGATCCAGCACATGTGCTGGTAGTGAAAGCTCTGTGACTTAACGTCCAGTTTTCTAGGCTAACTGGTGAGAGGAAAACAGAAGCAACAGACCATCTCTGGAAGAACCGAAGAGCTTTTGTTACAGTGGTTTATGGAGTCTATCACAAAACATGAGCCCGTATATAGTAAATATATGCACAGGCTTCACTTTGTTTGCAATCCATCTATAACTTCTAAACTTCCCTTGTTTAATGTTATGTTCCAACTTTCAGATGATAGTAACTTTATTCCCTACTTGAAACCGCTTCGCCTGGCCACTCTCTGCCACTGTTCCCCCCCCACCACCCCCTTATTTTCTCTCACCGCAAACTTGGCTACCGCTGTCACCAAGGATAACCAGAGAGTTAAGAGAAAGTTATGAGATGGAGAAGAGTGCTACTGTGAAACAGACTCAGGGCAGGTTATGGTTCCCTTCAAGCTGCAGCTCCTGGATCATTTCAGCAGTTGTCCTCAAAGGTTGAATGTACAGTACAGCATGTGTGGGGGTGAGGTAAGCTGATCCTAGTGTAGCACTCAGCTGGGGTGGCGATTTTGTGATGGTAGCGGTGCCAAGACACTTACGCTAGCATATGCTACATATTTGTGTTTGTAGAAACACACACGCAAACACACACCATATCCTTTCCATGATGTGTCACGGACCTCATTAGGATCATGGATGACATCACTTCTCCGGCTCAGATAAAGGGCTTGTAGTGGAGGTGTCTGTGAAAAGAAAAAAAATATGTATGCTTCCTCTGCATTGGATTATTTTTCTCTTTTTTAACAGTTGATATGTGCTGTTGATGCACTGGCGTCATGAGGTAAACTCTATTAAAGTGTCATGGTAGAAGTTTGAAGATATGTTTGTAAGAGCTCAAGAGAAAACAGAGAAGTTAGTATTCTGTTGTTGAAACATCTGAGGTTTTTTGAGACACTTGAGTTCCTAAAAATGTGAGCCAGATTTAGGACAACTGAGTTAACACAGATGACAATCAGCACTGATATGGATTCAGTTTGCATCTAGTATGATATCTGATATCTCTGGAAGAGAGAGGCTACATATAGCATTTTGAGATATGTTTTCTTGGAAATCTGGGAAGTTGAGGGTGAGTGACACTTTGAAGGTCTTGATGTTCAACAAAGCCTCTGCTCACCTGACCTGGAAAAAGGGTGGGTGGGCAACTTCAAGAGATGTGTTCAAGCAACAATAAAACACAGAGAACAGCAGTGAAAAGGAGGGAAAACTGGGAGCGAGACAGCCAGACTGGGGGTTGAAGGACATCACGTGCCAAACATTAACAGGCAAAGTGAACTTTCTGGATGTGTACTTTTCTCATTAGATGTATTATTAGTTTTATCTGTCTGTGTCGTGGGTTCTTGTTCTCCCAGGACACATCACCTGTCATATCAACATGATACAGCCTCATTGGAGACTGCTCTTGAGTCCTCAAAAGCGGGGGTGCTCATATATTTTAACAATAACTGTCTCCTTTTCTAATTTCCAATAGTTTTCTTCAACAGGGATAACTCTACAGTACTGTATGTTGGATATGGTTTCTATCATTCTAAATGCATATCTGAGAGCTGATGATGCCACAGATAGGGTCTCAGAAACTGAAGCAGACATTGGATCAGATGAGGATCTGACTTTAAAGTTATATAATGTGCCAAACTCTCTCATGACCAACTCTGCTGTACAGCCAAGTGGAAAACATTACCTCAGTTACTTAAAGTCTTACACAACATAGCAGGCAGCGATGTTTATAGAAAAAAGACAAAGCACAAGGAGCACATAGGGCTCACGACGAGCTCAGCAGGTGCTCACAGGTGGACGAAACAGAAAATAAAATAAAGGGAAGACTCTGCCTCCGCCAACAACTCTGCCTTATCAAATTGTGCCCCATGTTTTTTTCACACAAAAGCCAAGGGCCTCATGCACCGTTTTAACGTTGGTCTGGGGCCAGACAGTCACAGATGGCTTCATTCATAAAACTCCACGGAGAATCAACGCTAGATGTTTGCGTATGTAAGAACCAGGAAATAAACATATACCAGTAAATATTCCGATGTATAAACCTTGCCTGCCAGTGCGCAGTTTCTTTTTATAAATCCAACTTCGCTTGAGACAGTCCGCATGTGGATCAGCCCCACGTCATCTGACATTCGACCATAAACGGTCAATCCAGAGCACCTCATGAATGGTGAGGTGAGGATGAAGAAGAAGGAGTATGTCTGACAGCCACCACCCTGATAGCACTGTTGTGTTCACTGTCAGGGCTCACCATAAGGACAAGCAGACATAACACTGCTGGTTTGAATGATTATAATGGCGTGGACTAATTAACGTGTTATTGAATGTATGGGAGGCACCATTATAAAAACTGGCTTCAAATCATCATGGCACCGTCTGCATTGCCCAGTTCCCCCCATCTCCAAAATGTTTGTATGCATGAATCAAAGTTTCTTATAAACATCAGGTCTCAAGTTACAAAAGGCTCACTGGGCTCGTTTTTATGATACAAAGTAGGAGCCTAAAATTTAACGAAAATCATAACGTTAGCACTGAGTTGCTTTTGGGTGACTGAGTTTTAGGCTTGGTTTGTTTTCATTTGCACACGCTGAGGTATCCCAAGCACATAAACACATCTGACCTGTATCACTCAATCTGACATATTGATCTCTAAAAAGCATAGAAGCTCTCTGCGTTTTTCAGCTCTGTAAGCATTGTTATGATTCACTGGCCAGACGGATCCAAATGAAAAAACAAGCTCATTTTGAAAATGTCATCTACTTCGCTAATTTTCCACTTGAAGTCAGCATCATTCTTTTGCCTTGCAACCTTCTTTTCTTTGTTTTGAACACTGTGACGACCCAAATTGACGAAGCTGAGAATTCCCGCCGTTCAAGAGCAGATTGCATTTTCTTTGCTACACATTAGATATGCAGACAGTTATGTTTGTGATTGAGCATGTGTCTTTTTGCATGTGCGTTGTGCCTTTAAATGTGTCAAGCATGCACTGGCGGCTGCTATGAAGCACCTGGCATACCCTCACTGTCTTGCTATCAGGGCCTGACAGGACTGCTTCATGCAGGTCCAGAGCAGGTAAACGCTTTAAGATGGGTCTTTAAATGATGATGCGTTGGCAGGTCATTACTAGTATCTTCATGGGATCCCTACATCAGCAGATGAGCATAACAAAGGGTAGAACTTGAGCATTTTGGTCACTTGCATCAGGGGATTACGCTTTTTCACACCCTGCATTCATGTTTCACGTTCAAGTCTGCACAAGTCTGTGACTCACAATCAATGAGTGGTATTTAATGGAGACCACAGTATATGACAAGGTGAGGTTTGAGCTATGGAGGAAGACCAATTTGTTGGTGGTGGTGCTGTGGACCAAAAGAGGAGGAGTTACATAATATATAGCACACACACACACAAATTTGGCTATATCCCTTTAGAGTGTACTTGTGTGTTTGTGTGTGAGTAACGTATGCACATACAGAACATTCTTGCATTTTTTATGATTTTGTGTGTGTGCATGTGTGTGCAAGTATTTTGTACCCTCTAAGCCCCCGTCTTTGATGTGCGCTCCCTGAGTTGAAAGGGTAACATGAGACCTGAGGACCCACAATGCTGCTCTCACCTGTGTCCTTTGATGATAGGACAGAGGCTAAGTAGACCAAACCATGGATATCTCTGTTATGAAACACACACACACACACACACACACACACACACACACACACACACATATTCTCCATGACCTTTTATTGTGGTGAGTGCACATCTCAAACCAGTGGAGCTGCCTTTGTTGGCCGTCGCTGTGATGCGCTCCTGTTACGACGGTGGATGGATGGGTGTCATAGAGAGGTGAAGGCCGCGCTCTCCTCTCGCCATCACTCAGCCCTCGCTGTAGAAGCCACTGGAAACTCTGGACAAAACTATTACATCCAGACCCCTTCTCTGTCTCCATATATCACTCGTATCCGCCGCCTGTGCAGTGTTTCTCTTTTCAACTCCAGCTCCCTTTCACGCACAGCTTTGCTTGAGAAATTATTGCTACAGCCTCGAGTCAGTCATATTAGCCACCATTTTGCTGAGTAAGGAGGTTCTATCGTAAATTAATGTGAGAACGTTTGATTTTCGGATTGCATTGAACACATTCTCATTCTCAGACACCTGATGCACAAATTCACTTAACAGCAGCACCCTCGTCTGCACCGTACACTGTAGGTTGTGAGTGTGTGAAAACAATCCAAGCACACAAAAGATATTCACTCACATTTTCTTCAAATTTTAAAGTAAATTGGACAAAATGGCATTGTCATATGTGACTGCTTTGCCCACAGGAGGGAGCAAAAGGGCCATTTCTCCTTGTCAACGCTGACCCCCAGGTTACAGTTCGGTGTGTTGCTAAAATTGTTTAAAATCTCACTTGCAACGCTCTTTTCCAATTCTAGTTTCATTTTTCATAGCTGTTGTTGAACACATTTTATGACAGCAGATTTAAAGGGATATTCCGGCGTAAATTTAATCCATGGTCTAACACACCGTGACACCGAGTAAGACCCCCCCCTCGAGAGATCAAGTTTGCCGACCACTAGCTCACGTAGTTTTAGCATCCTCAGAAAAGACCGCACGGCCGCACAATAACAAAACATTGCATTACTGATTACCGAGTGCAGTTAGAAATGCTCAATTCCGTTCTTTTCCCTGTCAGCTCTCGATAATAACTGTTATAAACTGGTAGGCAAGACACATATGAACTTTGAATGCATTTCCATGGAGTAATAGTCACACATTTTCATCCGTGAGCTGCGGAACTCTACTGCACTTGGTAATCGGTAATCAGGGCTTCCCCACAATGAGCAAGCTGCTGGAGGAGAGAGGTGAGTTGTGTTCTCTTTTCAATAGAAATCCGGCAAAGCTAGCAGATGTTTGATGCCTCGAACGATGTGCTGGGAACCTATTTGTACTGTTGCTGAAGTTTGGTGCTGTTCTGAGCATTATTTGTGGCTATGAGTGGCTTTTTGATGCCGGTTTCTTGTTGGAGGCATAGACTGCAGTGTATTGTTATCGTGCAGTCTTTTCAGAGGATGCTAAAACTACATAAGCTAGCGGTCGGCAAACTTGATCTCTCGAGGGGGGGTCTTACTCGGTGTCACGGTGTGGTAGACCATGGATTAAATTTACTCCAGAATATCCCTTTAACAAAACGTTTTCTCTAGCAAAGTCCTAGCCTCATCAGAGGTTAATCGACCCAGCTCAACTGAGAATGAAATAATCCTTCTACGCTTAATCCATTTAGGTTAGTCTCACATTTTCCAAAGTTGGTGCAACCAGGGATTCACAGTAGCTCATATGGTCCCTTTTTCCCCTCATCTAGTCTTCAGCCACAGAGGTATAATGGTTGGACAGAGAGTGATGAGTTGACAGCAGGATGAGGAGATCCCCTGTGGACAGGTGAACCAGATACCGGCTCAGGTCAGTGCAAGGTCAAAGCACAGAGCGAGAGAAGAGATCTGTGTGTGTCTGTGTATATGGAGGATAGCGGTTCCATGAGGTAACAACTCTTCCTCCCTCTGTCCTGCACTCCATCACACACACACACACACACACACACACACACACACATGACTCCTCCCTCCACACACAAACCCACCGTTTAGCTGGGCAGAAGCAACCCATTGTCAAACCAAAGAGGCGCTGAAGGGTCCTGTCCTCCGGTCACTTCATCCCTCCCTTCAGCCCTCCACCTCTCAGCGGGGGGTGACAATGACCTCTGTCTGAAACAGAATAGGTGCTGCACCTGTGGAAAGAGGAGGTCCCGTGCAGGCTCGCTTGATTCACTGCTCTTCTTCTACCCTCATTATCAATGTCATGCAGCACCAGGTCTCCAGTCCAGAGTAGATCACAGACATATTCCTATGTTGCGTCTTTTGTAGTACTTTTTTTTGCTTCCCTCTCTTCTTTCTTTTTCAGATCTTTGGTCCCATGCTGAGGGCAAATACTCAGTTTAGGTACCAGCATGGTTGAAAAGGGTTAGTTATAATTGAATGAAAAGTAAATGATGCTGGGGAGAAAAAAAGAACAGCAGGGAATCATCAAATAAGATAATTTGCACACATCGGCAACATATACACACATATGGGCTTTGTACAACAACCCAACTAATGTCAGCTGAGCTGCTATTGCCATCACGGCTAGTTATTAACCACCATTGTTTTTTTATGCAACAACCTCACTTCACTTATCCTTCTTTTTGCATATGCTCATCTTTTTCTCCTATCTCATCTCTCCTTTAACTGGCCCACTTCCTTCTCACCCTCATACTTTCTTTCTTTTAACCTATCTCCCTCCCTCCCTCCCCCTGTGACTGTCTCTATGCCAGCCCCAGTCTGTCTCCAATGACCCAGCCTGAACCAACACCGCTCTAATCCCAGGATCACCTCTCATCGCTGGGTGACAGAGAGCGGGATCAGCCCTCCTCCCACCTCCAGGAATCTCTAGTCCGACTCTCATGGCTGGACTGCACCACGCAGAGATGAAGGTTGGAGGCTGGGAGGGAAGAGCGAATGACAGAGATAGACACATGTGTCATACAGTATATTGTCTATGTAATTCTAATTAAAGCAGTTACTGCTATTTATTGACACAACTGAGCCTGAGTGCAATTGTCGACCTGGTACCTCAAGGAACAAGGTGAACAATACTTGTGCCAACATTTCCCGCATAGCTAACATGCTGTCTGCTGCTCTGTGATGGTGAGCCATACTTCACACATTACTTCGCACATTAATACAGCAGATCAGCCTGCAACGATGCCTGAATCACGTCAAACACACACATCAGCTTTAAAACACTAACATGGGTCGAGCACTGACAGCAGTCTATAATCTTTATTATGGTGTGCTTTCTTGTTTTGTAGTAATGAGAAGCAAAGTGTTGGTTGTTGTGGTGTTATATGCTGAACAATAACTAATACTTATCAATCCTGTGTTATAGATACAGTACACACCTTTGAGAGCACATACGAAGAGTGTGCAGATCTGGCGCAACCTTGACACATCCCTTACGATAATGCCGCATTTGAAATGTGCTTTTTTCACATATGTCAAATCACAGGTGAGTTGAACATTTTCACATGTTATTGGCAATTTCACATGAAGTAGAATTTCAACATGTAAAAAGAGTCACACTTGAGCTGGACATTTTCACATGTGATACATGTCTTCATTTTATTTGCAGTTTTTACATGTAAATTGAGTTCTTTGGGTAAAGAAATATCGTTACATGTGAACTGGACATTTTCAGAAGTCATTGGCTTTTTTACCCAAAAGAAATTATCGTTTTGACCTGCGAGTTACATGCATTCATATGTGACTGTATTTTTGTGATATGACACATGTAAGCATGTGCAATTTGCGTCTATGCAAGTGAATTCCATTGCAATCGGCTATTTTCAAATGTGAACTGAATATTTTTCACATTGGAAATTTCCCATTTGAAGCTAAATTTAACAGTTGTCACATGTGAACAGGAGATCATTTCACATGTGAAATCTACATCTATCTAATTGCATTTAATCACATACATTCGGATTCGAATTTCCACATGTGAAAACAATACATGACACATTCTTCCTATAATTCATTTCTATGTAAACGCTTCTACAACAAAGAGTTAATAGTTACTAATGGGTCCAGTCATCCCCCCTATTGCACTGACAGCTGCTGTTAATCAGGAAACTGTTAGAGCCGTCACGGGCACAAAGGAGGGCAGCAGGCAGGCAGGGACCTCTGAAAAATAAGGGGTTGACTTTGGTAGCACTGTAGCATGACAAGATAACACACAGAACATGTGCTTAGTCTCAGCACTCACACTTTATCGTGATCAAACAATATTTTTGAAATGCTGAAAAGTTTTCGGGCCCTAATGGTATAATTGAAAGGTCAAGCCAATCATCCAAGAATTTAATTTTGTCTCACCTACCTAACATGTTCAGTTGTATATGACATAATGGTCTGCCAACATTGTCAAGTTTTCTATGATTTGACAATCAGGCTTAAGTTGCTGAGATTGTAGCCAAAAGCACAGAGCTTGAACCTGATTTGCTGTTGGCCAGATCCCGAGGACACTGAGTATTTAAACTCACCTCCAATAGGCACCTGCTCAGTGTCAAAACTCAGAGGTATTGTCACCAGATCATTATATTACTATTACACATAATCCTGCAGTTAATGAGGTATCAAGTAGTATAAAATCAAGTTCAGGCTGCACCTCTGAGCCTTAAGGGTTTCCTTCAGTAGCTCGGTGTCATGACCAGATAAAAGGCAGCACATCTGCTTAGTGTCAGTGATCCGCCACGGCAGAGGGTTGGAGGGATGAACTAGCCGAGGGAGTGTGTAGCAGTGGAGGGTGATTTAAACTCATGAGCCGATGGCTCTGCTTTTCCTCTTTTGGAAAAAGTATGGTGGCTAAAACACAGAGGCTTTAATGCATGGTTCAGATTTTGAGTGTGTTTTGCAAGAGTTGGGTAGTAATGGAGTACTTGTAACAGCATGACATAAGACATTATTCAGTTGCTTTTAAGATTTTTCAAGTACTGATTGATAGTCTGTGTGTTTTCATAGTCTCATATACACAAATTACAGTACAACCAGATGTATCTGTAGTATCCTGCACGAACTGGTCAGATGTTGACATAGCACTGCACCCTCGTCTTAAGGAGGAGTTGCATCCTCTGACCAACTAGTTCATTTCTGTCACGGCATCTAAAGAACAGACAGAAAACACTTCTATTTGTCATTCTAGAGCGCGTGGATGAACTACTGTATATGTATCATTAAATCTGGAGAATTTACTACTCACTTGATGCTCAGTAAAGTATGTGTTGCGTACATATTATTGGCAATAGAGTTCGGACAATTACAGTAGGCTACACCAAAGTTAATACAACAGGGATAACAACAATGATGAGTATTTATATCATGAAGCTTTGCGACATGTGCAGTCAGTCACTTTGCATATAACCACATTTAGAGTGTCAAATTAGGAATGTAGCTGACAGCAAATCCAGCTAAAGACAGACAACAGGCTGAAAATAATCTTCATCATGACAGCTAAAAAGAAGACATAATAATCAACGTATCAAGCTCACATAAGTCATAAGCAGAGGAGGCATTATGCCATACTTTTCAGAAAACTGAATAATTTCGCAGTCATGCGATATCTACCTTTTCAACCATATTATACATTCATGTACAGACTGCCTTCTGTATATTTTTACCCCATCAGCAATGTGAGATGAGATGATAAAGAGAAGGTCAATGGGTGCAGTGTAAATGTCTTACAGTGTGATGAAACATTTAAATTAAGGATAGCTAGGAAAATATTTTCCCCGATGTTGCTCTCTCTGCTTTCTCTTCCCCCTTCCACAGGCAGGACCTCTGCCTTGCACAACATCCCTGGAGCATGGCACTGCCGAGCAGGAAAAGCTCACATGAAAACATGTAAGCACACAGGCTCCTCTCTCTTTCACCACATCTTATTTGCTTGGATTTGCTCACTGTCATGCAGCCTTTCTCTTATCTTTCATTAACACAGCTAAATTACTTGAATAATGGTCTTGGGAACTGGGAAGATATATGGAAGTCGTAATTTTGGTCTTTAAAACATCCATGATGGTTATCATTTTATGAGTTTCCTACTCTTTCCCTTAAAAGGTTTGTGAGTCTCTGTGTATGTGTGTGTCTGTGTTTAAGTATCTGCTGGCATGTTCAATCATGAGTCTACATCTGAGCAAATTTCCCATCCATCTTTCAGTGTGTGTGTGTGTGTGTGCGAGTGTGTGTGTGTGTGTGTGTATGTGTGCTTATGTGTTCTCTTTGTATGTGTGTGTTTATGTGTCCGTGAAACGTGTGTCTATGTATGTGTTACCTGGGGTCGTAACTCTGCCCAGGACAGTTTTATAAAGTGCGTTGCAGCCAGTGAAGCGGCAGTAAATCAGTTTTATTTGCTGTGTGTTGGGGGTCAGCTCTCTTGACACCCCAGACCCTGACACCACAGGAATGAACTGGCTGCATTTTGCTATTGCAGCTGTGTTGTTGTAGGCTGGTAGTTAAGGGGGATTTGTTCTTCTACAGACCTGATTCACCTGAGGAAGAAGAACGTTTGCCATTGCTTTTTGTAATATTTAGTTTGGTTTAGACAGTCCGGCAGTTTTTTTTCTGCTTCATGTAATGCATTCCCCTTTTATTCTACAATTAGGCTACTGTACTCAGTTCTTTGACATGAGTAACGTTAGACACTTTGTGAAAAGGGCTTATTTGCTTTCTTCGAGTTAGAGTTAGATGAGAACCACTCTCATATCTGTTCAATATAAAGCTGAAGTCAGGAGACTGTTACCTTAGCTTAACACAGTCGCTGGAAACAGGAGGAAACAGCTAGCCTAGCTATCTTCCAACATTATGTGTCTACAAGCAACTTTATTTTATGAGGCATTAGCGCACTGTTTGCCCTCATTCCCAGGTAGTTAAATACTGACGTTTGATCATGCCACTCAATGCACATACAGATGCAAAAGGTACCTTCAGTGCAGGGGATCCCAAACATTTTTTCCCCCGGACAGCCTAAACTAAAGTTTAATGATGGGTCATGGGCAAAAATCAACCCCCTTTTGTATAGTATTGTTAAGATACAAATTGGTACTTGGATTCCAATTTCCCTTAACTGCGCGAAAGTGTCAGTTTTACCTCACAATAGATACAGCAGCATAAGCAGCGGGTTTACATTTTCAATTATTACTTTTTCTCTGGAAACATCTGGCTGGCCAAATCGAATCTTATGGTGGGCAAACTTTCGCCTGTAGGCCCCACTTTTGGCAACCCTGCTTTAGTGACTGTATTTGCAGGAATAATAGCTATCAGTGTAACTATTCTGGTCATCCATTAACTCTAATCTTAACCTGATGTAGTATAAAGAGCAACAAAGTCAGCATAGGGAGGATGTCAGGGTGGTTGGATAGGTCAAACACAGGCCTTTCACCCAAGAGACTGCTTTGTTGTGTGCCGTCTTTGCACTAAGTTAAGATAAAATAAGCTTAGCTAAGCTTATAACTGTCTGCTGGCTGCAGCTTCAAAGTAAACAAGCATATTTCTTGAAATGTCAAGCTATTCCATTTGGTTAAAAATGTGAGTTTTGAAGACTGCCTTCCTGAACTTCATATGAAACACATGTACAGAAACAAAACTCTTCTTTCTTAGACAACAAGTGATGATCTGCCAGACAACAACTGTTGCAAACTTTGGACTGAAATAGACCGAAAGTGCATATGTGTAGAGCTTTTGTTGTTGTTGTTGTTGTTGGCAAGGCTGACTCAGCACTTATGCTTTCATTTATGTATCCTGTCTGTGGAGTCAGTCCACCACACAAACAGTTGATATTAATTACCACAAGACATAAACTTAAAAACAAGCCAGACAAAATGAATAAACTAGATTATGTTATTACATTTATGTACATATGTTTTCCATATCTGAGGACTAGACGGTTGTTGTAAGGAAACCTAAACTGTATTGAATTTTGTGAATGAAATGTCTTTCGTCCACATCTTGTCAGGTCTAATGGTTTCACTTTGCTGTCAGAGACTTGTTCCGAATCCTAGAGAGTGATTCATGATTCTCACATGCGCACGACACATGCACATGCACACACGCACGCACGCACGCACGCACGCACACACACACACACACATACACACACACACACACACATCAGCGCGATAGAGTGACTTGCTAACTGTAAGTGAACTCCCCACCTCCTTACCACGTGAATTACCACTGCGATGAGTCACTGCAATGCATAAAGCTTA
>OMLP01045153.1:12185-23981 GCA_900302685.1 Spondyliosoma cantharus | reverse complement strand
CCCCTCCTCTCTCCATCCCCCACCCCACCTCCACCCCCACCAGCTCCGCTTCGCTTTCATCTGATGAGAAATGTGTGTTTTGCTGTGTTCTCAATAATTGATTGAGATTTTAGACTAGTTTTCGACGAGAAGGTCGAAGCCACTGACCAGCTTTTGGAGCGTTGTCGGCCAGTAAAGAATTAATGACTTCCATTTGGGACACACACAGTATTAAACTACACAGTAGTGGGAGGTCTTGTGAGTCCACAGATCACATTCCACTTACTGTATAGGGGCTGCCATTTTTGATATGACCCACCTCACACATTCCCTAGTTAATTCCCATACAACCTATATACTCAGTTCGCCTACTGTGCGCTTTGTTCTCTAATTAATGTGGCCTGCGCTACAAATCAGAGGACTTTTCCTAACAAGACAGGAAATCCGTTAGCAGAACTGTGTGTTGGAATTAAGCATGCTCTTGGCTGCTCATGAAATTCAAAAGTCAGTAATGCTTCCGTGGCTTTGAAGACAGATGGATGATTATCAGAGGCCTCGTGTGAATGGAAATCAATTTCAGCATTCAGATTGCTGCTTCACGCTGAAAATTCTCTCTGCTCTCCACTACAGAGATTGAGGACATGGTGCCCAAGATGTCGAAGGTTTTCACAGCAGACACCCTGCAGCGAGTGGCCTGTCGACCCCCACGCGGCAGACCTGAGCCGGAGGTTTGGTGGGAGAGAGAAGGTCAGCGGGTACCCACAGAGGGCAGAGTGTACCAGGATGACCGGGATCTGGTCTTCAGTCCCACAGAGGGGGGCGATTCAGGCATCTTTACCTGTGTAGCCCAGAACAAGGCAGGACGCAGGACACAGGAGTTCACCTTCACTGTGGCCAGTAAGTCATAATCAGACTATCTGGGACATTTAATTAGTGTCTGTGTTTTCTCAACTTTACCCATTCTAAAGATGGAAAAAGTCTGATATCTATTCAATTTTAACGAGGGATGTTAATGATTAAATGATTAATCACCGTTAAGATTTTAACTAATAAAAAATGTTTTAACTGACAATCAAAGATGGGCAGAAATACATCAAAAAGTATCTTGTTACAAATTACAAATATTTTCTTATCAAATATATCATAATAAAATTCACAATACTGGTATGAAAAAAAATATAAAATACACAATAAAAGTGAGATTATTACATTTTTGAAATATTCTTGTCTCAATACTGGTTGAATTTTCTTGGGCCAGTTGTTGATAGCAACAGATGTCTCAGTTGTCGCGTCGAACATAGATCATGTCAGTGGTTTAGACAGTTTTCTAGTTGATTGAGTTCTAGTTTCTAAACATCCAACATATTTCATGTATTATTAAGACTGGAAATCGATTGATAGGGTAACTTTCAGTTAAAGGAATTGCTCCCTAATTTTGATCCCCAATTCTATTTTAAATCTGTTTCTAAATCACTTAAAACAGAGAGAGGAAAATCTGATGAAATGATGTAAATAACATTAACACTTTGTTTATTACTTCAAAGTGCTGGTATTAGCTAAAGAACTATTATGTCTCACTGTATAGGTAAGTGGTAGATGTCTGTACTGATGCTATGAGACTTTAATGCGTTGTCTGTTTTTGTCTCCACAGCTCCCCCAGTGTGGGTGACAAGGCCTCAGGACAGCTACTTAGAGGAGGGTAAACCAGGTTATCTTCACTGTCATGCTCAGGCCGACCCTGAACCTGAGGTCACCTGGTACCGCAACAGCATCATGATCACACCAGAGGTCAGTTAGCAAACACACACACACACACACACACACACGCGCATTCTGTCTACACATAGCAGATGAAAGCTCTCCAAGTGTTGTGACATAAGATAGTTTTACATTAAAGGAAATCTCTTTTTCTTCCCCCCAGGATTCTCGTTTTAAGCTGTTCAATAACGGTACCCTCAGGATCAACAATGTGGAGGTGTACGACGGACAGCTGTACAGCTGTGAAACCAAGACCGCAGGCGGTCGACTGACTGGCCAAGCTAAAGTTACTGTGCTCGGTAAGCTGCGAGAAAATCCCTCAGTTGATCAATACGTATAGTAGATTACACTATTCTCAATGAGCGTGTATTTAAATTTGTTCTCCACAATTGCCGAAAATGTAATGTGCAATGGCTGAATCATATCCAGGGCGTAATGACTAACAGCGCTGAGAGAAAATCTAAAACAAATGTGGTCGCGCCTATGGGCTTGAGCGTGTGAATGTGTGTTTCCCAAAATGGGAAAAGCATGCCTATGTTGTGTCCTGCAGGACACCCACAGAGGTGTAAAATGTGACTCATACATGGCAGCTTTGTTCCAGCCTACATTTTCACACATTATCTCTGTGATAAATTCCTATCAGTAGCTTTGCTGCTATAGGATTACTGTGATAGATGGGCTGACATGTCCCTGTTTTGTCTGGCCAATCTCTGTGTTTATATGATCTCAGCCTCTGATAGACCTCAGTTTCTTCCTCAGATCTGTGTGTGCATGTAGCTGCATTTCACTGAATGTGTCTGAACATGATGTGTGTCATCTCATTTGCAGTGCTAGTTGCACAAAAGACGCTTTGACACATACTGTAGATCATGGGATCACCTCTGTCAGTGTTTACCACGTGTGTAATGTATGTGTGATCTTTGGACTTGTGTTTCAGAGAAGCTGAAGTTCACCCCGAACCCCCAGCCTGTACAGTGCCTGGAGCTGGATAACGCGATCACCATCCAGTGCTCAGCTAAAGGCAGGGAGAGCCCCACTGTCCGCTGGACCAAAGCAGGTGTGCACGCCGCTGGCTTAATTTTCGCTCACAGCAGCTTAAATCAGATAAGGAATCACTGTTAAACACTCTCTTGAGGAAATATCTCATCCAAAATGCAGCAGTTCCCTTCATTCTAGCATGCTAATGATGATAAATGCTGTTTCCACAAGAATGTGTGGAACCACGCTTAGAATCTGCAATAAACAGTGTGAGGAAGATTCATCATCATGGATCATTTCCCCCCTTCATCTGCGTTTGCCATAAAGGAGTCCATTTAACCAGACTCAGCCCTCCTAACCCCTCTGTGTGTCTCTCGGTCTCCCCCTGCAGACGGAGGAGAGCTACCGCCCCATGTCGAGCAGAGGAACGGCCAGCTCCACTTCACCAAAGTCACCCGCAGCGACGCCGGCAACTACACGTGCATCGCGTCCAACAGCCTGCAGGGGGAGATCAGAGCCCTGGTGACCCTCACTGTGGCCGGTAAACCTCTCGCTCATCATCCTGCAGGCAGGGTTGTTAGAGAAAGGGTCAGGCTACCACATTAGTCATCAGTCCCACATCTAGAGTGCTTGTGGTCTCAGTGCATCTGAGGGTGGTTTAATATGACACAGTCATTGATCATTGTCATCAAGTGGCAAATACAGCAGCATTTATTGTGTGTTTGGTGGCCTTTTTACGGCCCAGTAATGAATTGCATTCGGGTTGTCGAGTTTAACCGAGAGGATGTAAACCACAGTCACCACAGTCTGTAAAGGAAATGTTACAGCCCAGTTGTGGTGTAATAAGGGTGTGTGTGTGTCTGTGTGTCTGTGTGTCTGTGTCTGTGTCTGTCTGTCTGTGTGTGTGTATGTGTGTGCGTGTGTGTGCACTTATAGTGTACATTGAGTTTAAGGTGGAGCCAGAGTACACAACGGTGTACCAAGGACACACAGCCGTCCTGCACTGTCAGGCCACCGGCGACCCCGAGCCGCACATTCATTGGATGGACAAAGACAAGAAGCTGGACATCAGTAAGAACAGGAGGTACATGAGACACATCTTTGTCTTCTATTCTTCTCTATCATACCTGAATGCAAGAAAGTCTCTCAATGGGGGGAGAAAAACTCAAATAAATGTAGTACAAAATGAATATTCTTGTATAACATTTTATTTTTACTCATAGTGTTCAGTATATATTATAGTTGTAGTTTCTCTTATAAAACCTGATAGTGTCACATCGTCTACGTGTACAGTATAATATTCTGTTATCACATATCCCCTCAACGGCCTCATGTCAAAGTCTTCTTTTTCCATAATCTGACTCCATGCCAAATCATTCCCACTTTATTTCTGTCACCATGCAGCACAGCTCTGATGACTGATTTGTAAATGATTTGAGTCCTCTAATACCAGCACTGACACCGCTAAGTTTGCTCTACTTTCTTATTGTGATTTTCAACAGTGTGAAGTTCTTCTCATTACACTCGTATGGTTTTATCGAATGAAAACTTGCCCACAAACAAATCGAAACAGGCAACAGATTCACGCGTCTTGAATTGTGCTCATGAATTCAACATAGAGGAGGCGCACGAGCAAACCTCACAGAAAAAAGTATATAAAAAGTAGTTTAGGATAAGAATACGAAACATTCTTAAACAAGGCCTATTGTGTGTTTATAAATGTAATAGGCTTTAAATCATCTTCAATACATTAGTGTATGCCAGTGTTTTCAATCCTGTTCATGGGGCCCGCTGCCCTGCATGTTTGGAATGGAATAGATCAGCTCGTCAGCAAGCTATGCTGAAGCCTGATAACGAGCCATTCACTTGAATCAGGTGTGTTGGAGCAGGTACATCTAAAACATGCAGGACACCTTGAATATGGAAACAACATGGGCACTACAAAGATGGGTTGTATTGATCAGGGTAAATGTGCTAATAAATAACTGTTGGTCACCATGTCTCGACAGTTACAACCTAATACCATATTATAAACTGTATGCGAGTAAGAAAATCGATATGTAATATGTGAATTAATAAAAAGTCGCCCCTAAATTTAAACTTTAAAGCAAGAACTGAATGTATTCTCATGATTATCAATATTTTTTTGAACAGTCCAATATCCACTAGCTCTCTATAATAATATATATTAAAACTGATCACAACGCGAGTTGAAGATTTTCAAATTGCGTCTCGTGACATGGAGCATGTTCTTTCTGGCCTCCTTCTGTTTCCCTTGTGTTTGTTGTGAATCCTGGACCTCCAGCTTCAACTGTCCTGTCCCTCTGACTTCCAGGTTCCAGAAGATGCCCAATGGCACGTTGGTGATTAAAGATGTCACTACTGATGATACCGGCAAATACACATGTGTGGCTGGAAACAGCTGTAGCATCAAAGACCGTGTGGCTCAGCTATTTGTAGTGGGTGAGTTAAACACACATACTGTATTTACACAGGCTTTCTTTATCAGGAACAAAGGTGCACACATGGGGTGTAGACCGCGATCACAAGCAGAGGATGAAGGCCTTTATTAAACCCTCACCCTCTGCCTGTCATCCATCTCGACAGGTTAATAACCACAGCCACGACACTGACGCCACGGCTGTCACTGAGGTGATGGGATTGGGCAGACGTTAGATCTAATAACTCTGTGGCTCCTGTGGGCTGACTGAGGCTGAAATTTGCAATCACAAACTTCACTCGTGTCCCATATCAACTCATTTTCTCACAAAGTAGCAGGATGGTATTCCAGATTAGCTCAGTAGGAGAATTGAATTAAAGTTAACCATAATTGCTGCCTGTGCCCAACAGACAAACCAATGCCTGCCTTTGATGAAGAAATGGACAGGGCTCCTTATAAGATGATCCAAACCATCGGACTGTCTGTGGGAGCCGCTGTGGCTTACATCATCGTGGTGCTGGGACTCATGTTCTACTGCAAGAAGAGACGCAATGCCAAAAGATTGCAGAAGGGCCAGGACGGAGAGGAGCCTGAGATGGAGTGTCTCAATGGTAAGAATGTTCAATGGAGAAGAATGTGTATGGTTTGTGGTCAGGGGGGAAGTTATGTTCATATTTCCTCAACTTTATGGTTTTCAAAGCTTCGTGAAATGTTTAGGATATTTGATGCCATCTTGAGGTTATTATGGGTATTGCATGCAGAACATGTGAAGTGGCACATGCTCAGATCAAATTTGTCACATAGGCTGTTTACCAATTCATGGTCTAAACCAGGGGTCACCAGCCTTTTTGAAACTGAGAGCTACTTTATGGGTACTGAGTCATATGAAGGGCTACCAGTTTGATACACTCTTCTGAAATAACAAATTTGCTCAGTTTGCCTTTAGTTATATATGATTATTAATGATTAATGATACTCATCTATGTGAAGACACTGATCACGTTAATGATTTCTCACAATAATTATCAACAATGACTTAACAAGGTGGAAAACAGATAATATCAATGTTCAATTGGGCTACTCATGTGGTCCTTGGGGGCTACCTGGTGCCCGCGGGCATCGTGTTGGTGACCCCTGGTCTAAACTAAATATAACATTTTTGATAAACAGAAGGAAATGGTAATAATAATAAAGTTTTCAAAATGGAGTCACAAAGTGATTATATGTAGATGTGTTTCCAAGTATAAAAGCCATAACAAAAGATTTATCAAGGCATCTGTTACCTAACTCTCTCAAGGAGTAAAGGAGGCTGTACTGCTGAGAGTGCAATTGTGTGTACACTTTGACTTGAACACACCACATTTCGTTCAGCAGAGCAACAATTTTTGGATTTGTATGTTTCATTTTTCTTCAAAGGCAATGATAAAGACATTGTTATGACCTTGGACACACTTGTCACATTTACAGCACCCTGTAATACTTACTGAGATATGACCTATGTATATCACCTTTGACCCCCATGGGATGTGTGTTGTGCTTATCAGGTGGGGCTGTTCAACAAAATGGCCACACCACCGCTGAGATCCAGGAAGAGGTGGCACTCACCAACATGGGTACAATGGCAACAACCGAGAAACGCCACAGCCATGTCAACAATGATAAACTCCACTTTCCTCGAGCAAACCTGCAAACCATCACTACTTTAGGTAGATTAATTTACACACCCCTCCATCGTTCAACTGAGAATAAATGTCTTTGTACTCTGATCCGGTGTTTTCACTGACTAAACGATGTGCGCTATACAATATATTCAGGTAAAGGGGAGTTTGGCGAGGTGCTGCTGTGCAAAGCTAAGGGTATCGAGGAGAGCGAGGAAGAGACGGTGGTGTTGGTGAAGAGCTTGCAGACCAGAGATGAACAGCTCCAGCTTGACTTCCGCCGCGAAGCTGAAATGTTCGCCAAGCTCAGCCACCCCAACGTCGTCCGCCTGTTGGGCCTGTGTAGGGAGGCAGAGCCCCACTACATGATCCTGGAGTACTATGACCTGGTAATCACACAGAAATATAAACATATACAAACAGAAGGATTTAAATATTATATATTTTACCTGATATAATGCTCACTTTTTATGCTTTTATCATACCAGGGAGACCTGAAGCAGTTCCTGAGAATTTCCAAAAGCAAAGATGACAAGATCAAGTCTCAGCCTATCAGCACCAAGACCAAAGTAAGTGTTGAATGTTCTGTAAGATAGAAATGTGCGTCAGTATAAGGATGTTAAAATCAGTGTAAGTTGTCCCATTCCTTATGAGATCAAGTTCCCTTAATGCAATACTAAGACATTCTGGAAAACACTTATTTGCTGTCTTCATAGTTAGATAAGAAGAGGAGTACCTCCCTCATGTCTACGCTAAATATGAAACTACAATCGACGTTGAGCATAGAGCCTAAACATCGGCTCGTTCCATGCTCACTGATTAACATGTCCTCTTTGTTTAATCCGTACAGATAAGTGTAGAAATTGAAGTCAAGGTTTTATTGGGGGTGCTGTACAATTAATTACTTGGCCCGTGACCTTCTGGAGTCTTTTCACCTTGGGGTTGCCAAGCAACCAGAGAAGTCTTTCTTTTCTCAAAATGACAAACTGATGCTACTGATGCAACCAAGGAAAACCTTGATAACTTCTGCTGGCGTTGTTAAACTATAATCGAAATCGCTTTACCTTGAGAGTTTATTAATTCTTTATTTATCTCTTTTATCCCTTCAGGTTTCTATCTGTGCCCAGGTGGCTCGTGGGATGGAGCATCTTTCCAATCACCGTTTTGTTCACAAAGACCTCGCCGCCCGAAACTGCCTGATCAACAGTCAGAGGCGTGTCAAAGTGTCGTCACTCAGCCTCAGCAAGGACGTCTACAATAGGTCTGTTGGGAAAGCGACATGATTTCATAATTATCACTCACTTTAATCATCAGCTGCATTAAATGGCATCATTAAAATTCTGGGACATCTCTCTTCAACTGGCTGATTTGTTTCCGTCTCCCTGTCATCTCTCTCTTGTACGTAGTGAATACTACCACTACAGACAGGCATGGATCCCACTGCGCTGGCTCCCATCAGAGTCTGTGTTTGAAGACGACTTCTCCACCAAGTCTGACGTGTGGGCCTTCGGAGTGTTGATGTGGGAAGTGTTCAGTCACGGGGAAATGCCATATACCAAACTCAGCGACGATGAGACACTAGAAGGTCAGTTTGATACTTTAGTATGATTCAGCACAGACAAAACAAGGTCTATCAAGAAAAGCCCTTGTTGATCATTAAAAGTCACATATTATGCCCTTTTTTTTTAGATTCATATTTTTAGTCACAGAATGTCCATTAACTGTTGCAATCAAACACCATGTGTGTCCATATTTCTGATTTTGGTCTAACCTCCCTCTCTCTGCTGGTCCTTCATCCCTCCAGCTCTGCAGGGAGGCAAGCTGAAGCTGCCCGTTCCAGATGGATGTCCCTCAAAAATCTACAAGCTCATGGCCCGCTGCTGGGCGCTAAGCCTCAAAGAGCGTCCCTCCTTCACTGAAATCGTGCACGCCCTTGGAGAGCTGCCCTCTGACAGCAAAGTCTGAGACGACCACGACCCCACATCAGAGAGGAACTTTACCCGACCCCCTTCCCCCAAAATAAAGACAAGAATGCTGGATTATTAGTCTCTCACATTTCAGGGAAGAGGGTTGTGGAGAAAACTTTTTTTTAATATGCATTTCAAACAGGATGTGTGGATCAGACTTCTTTGCTCTATCAGCGGAAACGCACTCATGTCTGTGTGAATGGCTTCTTGTGAGCAGTGCCAGGAGTTTACGTTTGCCTTAACCGCAGCATGGACGACCCCCCCTCCCCTCCTTTGAGCCCCAGTCTATGGTTCCACTGTGACCCTGCCAGCCTGTCTGCGGCCGCTCTGTCCCAGAAACACTTTGTGTCACAGAGCCTCACAACCTCAGTGCCTCTCCCCCTCCGCGCACACACTCAACCAGACCTCCAAATGTTTTGTGGGGATGCTGGATATAGTGCTTTCACTGGCAGAGATCAATAGCGAAAGAAAACCAGAAAGAATTTTGAAGGAACGTTGGAAATAATGTGTCATCAGTGGAGCAGGAAATCTTTTTAAATAACCAATAACCATAATCAACAACTCAGTCTGTTAGAATCTGATCAGCTGCATCCCGAGTCCCCCACCCTAATCCTGGAGGAGAGAGCCAGCTACTCTGTTCACCACCATCCTCCAAAGTGTGCACATGTGCGTGCCCCCCTGAACTGTCCCTATGCTCCAGTCTACGTTCAAAGAAGAAGCGGAATGAGGTTTGCATGAAGGTTTGCCGTCTGTTACACTTTGCAACATGAGGAGACTTGTTGAAAAAGTAATCCGTGTTATGGTAACACTTCAGGAACATAACAAAAGATCAACTTTATAGCCAAGGATTATATTGAATAGATGAGATTGTGCCAGTGTGGGCTTTGTACGTTTTTTTTATGAGTGTGGTTTGTTCTTGTATTATCTTTTTGAGGTGCTTATCGGTCGCTACCTATGGGTAAGAATACCCATTATACCACATTAACATTATCATGTTATCTCAGTTGCAGGGATGCAGCCTATCAATTTGTGTAACCTGTAACATAATTTCTCCAGAGGTCCAATCACAGTTTCCCTTGTGGTCCATTTGTTTTGTGCAATGCTGCGATGTGGACCATCAGACCAGGCAGCAATGTGTACATAATGTAGAAGCCATGCACTAACTTCACTTAAAAGAGTATCCCTCTTTGTCTCTATCATGTTGTGTAGTAGGACATGCAAGGCCTGTTTATTTATGATGAAGGTCCTGTCTTTTTTTAACTGTTTATAATAGGAAGGTACTTCTCTGATGTATTCATTCTCACAGTCCATCTCAATGTGTCTTCAGCCTGGTAAGCTGCTGATTATGCTAACACAACATACAAAGGAGGTAAAAAAGAGTGACTGCTGGTCACCAGTACTCATTTAAGTGCCTGGTAAATGAAGGATTATCTTAACTGTCTCCCTCTTTTTTTTTTTTTTTTTTACATTATCTAATCAAATGCAATGGCCTTTTGTTTATGAACTTGTTTTTTATACATTGTTTTTAGTGTAATGTTTTGGTTTTTATGAATGCTAGGCACTCACACCTAGTCGTCTTTTTTAATCTGCTTCAGCAAATGTTCACAATAATCACAGATATATACAAAAGTATACATGCTGCTGTCAATAAAGGTTCACAGTGTTTTTACCTGATGTGTTGTGATTAATGCTGTAGAGATCAGCCTTCTTTGAGAACTGTCGCCAACAGTTTCTGAATATTCCATCAGTCTTTTTTTTTTTTTTTTGCTTTGGAACTAATTTAAAGGGGCAATATGTAAGAATTGGACACCTGTTGAGTTCCCACTCTAAACATCCACAGCATCCACTAACTGCTAACTGTAGCTGCTGTTAAGTAGTTTGCTCTGTTAGCTATGTGGTTAGCAGTCCAGATTCAGAGCACAGGGGAACTGTTAGTTCAAGAACAGGAGCTTTGGACTCACAAAACGTGGACACCATGACATCAAAACTGTTATTCTGTCACACTCTGATGATAATTTTGATTTGAATTTATTTAAACTTGCATGACAGTTAATGATCCCACTGGGCATGCCTTTTAATTCAGGTTTGAGTGATGTTGCACGTGTCTGCAGAGACCATTTTCAAAACTCATCCCTGCTCATGTGGACAAGAAAACTAGGCAATTAAGCATGCAGCTTGCTGATACACATTGCATTGGTGTTGCTGGGTATTCAAAATAAAATGCTGTGAAAATAATTTAAATTGCTGCCGCTTGCTCCTGCTTGCAGCTACTGAACCACTAAATATAATGTTAAGTGAAAACAAAGGTGACGAAATGTTCGGAGTGGGATTATGGACCTCAAGCAAGTCCCAGCAAGATGATTCTCTGACTGTGTGTGTACATAACAGCTGCTCACATCTGCAAATTGAATCTCAAAGCTGACAGAATCAGAATGTGATCAGTGAAATCGAGTAAAAACAGTTTAATGGTTTGTAATATGTAGAGCCACCTGTGTTTTGCAGTAAAAGCCCCAACACACCACGTTCAGCCTGCTAATCCCAAAGTTCTCCCATCAACCACTGGAGGGCGGTGTATATCTTCTGTAGGTGTTTTTAAACCTGACCACTGAAGCATGCCAAGTAGTTTTTTCTCCTTATAATTATGTTTAGAGTTTAGTAGGCTAACATGGCCTTTTATAGCTGCAAAAGAAGGATTCCAATATGAGTAGGAGTCCATGTTGCCCTGGATTAGTGACAATGTGTTCTCATTTGATCTGATAAATATGTTATTGTGTGAAATGTCATGTTCTGTTTGGTGCATAAAGGCGACGTCAGCAGCTTACTGTAAATGTTTGAGTTCATCCTGAAGCATTGTGGGTCTCCTCTTCCAGACTTTGACAATGAGAGCTCAGATTGTAGCCCATGGGAGCTCGGTGGCCCGCTGTCCAAGTACTGTATGGTGATGGATAAAGAGGCTCAACTTCAAACCTGCGCACAGATCCATACTTTGGAATGTTTGGTATGTTGGAGGTATCCT
>OMLP01045152.1:2210-13962 GCA_900302685.1 Spondyliosoma cantharus | reverse complement strand
TGAAAAAAAAATGCAGCAAACAGACGTCCTGTGATGCACTCTGCTGAATTTCAGCTAAACAAGACCAAACTCGCCATTGAAACACGGCAAACAAGACCATTTGACTATCCAGCGTGACCTGTCTGCAGTCTGTGCCTGCAGCAAATTCACACAGAGCAGAATCTGCTTCAATCCACACATGCACATTAAAACGCTGATAAGCCTGTTAACAATGTGAAATTTGTCAGGGAGAATACAGGAATTACTGGGTACCGTTGTTACACGCATACTCCACATTTATGCACAAATGCACCATGGACCTGTTGGATTCCTCCACTCTCTCCCCCGAACAAACACTTCCTGTCATGTCATCTCCACAGTGTTTGTTGTGGCAACAGGAGCAAGGTGTGTGTATTTATGTGGAGGATTGTTGACATCCAAAACACACAGAGCAAAACTGCGAATTGTAGCAGTGTGTGTGCGGGAAATAGGACAATGACATCACTCCAAAACATCTAGGAAATCACCTCCCCAACATCTGAAATAAGAGAAGGCCCTCGTGGCAGATTTCCACCAAGACTAATCATTGTTCTCTGTTCCTCGCCTTTAAATCTTGCTGAGCTGGTGAGACCCGGCCAGCCAGCTCATCGCTTACCGTCACGATATCCGACGAATACACCAACGCGCACACGTAGTCTGCAAACACACACAAATCCCTGAAGACCCTCCCTCCACTGGAGCAGGCCCACACTGTAGATTCAAATCTCACAGGGATCAATTAACCCTCACCCACGCAAGACTTATTACCTAGTGCTGCTCCAAGTTACACCCTTTACCTCACTAATGCCTGAAATAACCCCCAGCATTAATCGAAAACACCTTGGGCTGCACTCGGCTCAAGCCAGGAGTAAACATTTAAAAGATGGCGAAGCTGCAAATCAGTGATAAGCCAAGATGTTCTTCATTATGTAATCAATGATTTGCAACTATTTCATTTAGATAATCTTTTAATGGGCCGAATGGCAACAACGTACTGGTTTAAGTTTCTCAAATGTGAATATTGGCTGTTTTTCTTTGTGGTAGTAAATAGAATATATTTGGGTTTTGGGCTGTCGGTTTGACAAAATAAGAGTTTGGCAATCTCCTGATGTGCGTTTTATGCTTTACTCTGACATACTATGGACCAAATGAAAATATGACAAATAAGCTGCTGTTGCAGCTCTAGTCGGCATCAAATATCTCATCAGATTCATAATCTTCTTCCCTTACTCTTTGATATCACCAGATTTAAAGGACAGCTAATATGCTGTTTTGTTTTTTTCTTTTCCTTCAGTGTTTTATAAAAGGTTCTTGTGGATGTTAAAGGTCTTGAAAGTTAAAAAGCCCAAAGTCTGCGCCAAAGGAAGCTCCTCTCTCCCACAGAAAACAATGCTCTTGAAACGCCTCGTCAGTAGTCCCGCCTTGATGTCTGTGACTTCTTGACATCGCACTAAATCACAAAGTCACTCATTTGCACAGTTTATGCCTATAATCGTGCTAGAAGTGAAGTTAAATGGAAGCTGACAACACGGAAGAGGCAACCGCAGGACACAGTGAGCAATAGTGACTCAGGCGTGTGTGAGCTGACCAATCACGGCAGACTCGGTATTCAGGAGGCAGAGCCTTAAAGAGAGAGACAGGAGCTAAAACAGAGCGGGGGAACAGGGGGAATACAAAGCTGCAGCAGTGGACAGTATGAGAATACAGCTGTGTTTTTTGAGCATTAAAGCATGAAAACCTATTCTAGTTGTAACCCAAAATAAGATTATGAACCAGCGTCTATCAAGGGCTAACTTTTACCATCCAGATCAACAGTATGAGAGTGCTACAACCAGCAAAACCTGGGTGATAAACTCTTACGTAAACTCAGTCAGGAGAACAGTACTCTCCAGTTCTGGTTACTAAAGCTATAACAGCAGCTACGCTAACCTCTCGAGGAGCCGGCATTGTTTTTTTCCAAACAACAGGCGCTTCTCTGGCTGGTTGCCGACCCTAAACCACGGCCATAGTTATGTGTAGTTATTCATAGGATGCTGATTGGTTCAAACCCCTGCACGTTCAGCCATGAGCTCCCTTTAGTTTTGAAGAACAACACGTTTTCTTTCTTCAAGATAGACACTGACAAAAGTAGCATTTAGATATCCGTGCTCAAACTCTCTACTAAACGTTTTCAAATGATACCCAGCCCTCCTCAGCATAGTGCGGCTTGAAGAGAGGATCTCCTCAAGCCAAGAGAACATATACATATAAAATGTTGTACAGACTCAGACAGAGATGGAAGATAATCCATTAATTCAAGTGAGAAAGTCACAGCTCGTTACTTAAACTGGCTGAGATTTACGACAGATGTATTGGCTGCCATGAGATATGATCTGCAGCTAGAATTCCTCCACACTGATCCAACATGATCACATTGCACATTAGGGCTTCACTGGCTCGCCTCAGAAGGAGAAAGCTGCATGCGCAATCTTTCGATTCCTATCAATATTGAATTAGCATTGATTTGAATAGAGTGCAGCTCGACTCTGGACAGCAGCTATTGTTCCAAGAATAGACTCTCACAATGCTGGAGCCCAGACTCCTGGAGCGAAACAACACAGAAAAGGGAGAAAAGAGAAAGAGTGTGTTGTGCAAACAAGACTTTTGATCACTAAGCATTCATTTTCCTCCCCAAATCAAAGTTCTTTACAAATGATTCTCTGTACGCTTATCTCCCCACAGGTATGCAAAAAGACCCATAAACACTGCGCCAACTGCATGTAAATCAAAACTACTTCCTCCCTATTAAATCACATGTAGTGAAACTGGCTTCCCCTTTATAAAAAAAAAAAGCACAACCCTCTGTGACTGCGTTGATGTCCGCAGCCCTTCACTGTGTCCACGACAACAAGCGTAGAAATGCTTACTCCACAAAAAAGCCCTCTGTGCCTGCCTGGCCCTTCCTGTGCCAAACAGAGAACCACATCATCACAAACATGAGGGAGACAAATTCACGGGCTTTGTGAAATAAACAGTCGTCACGGTGCGATGGTGGCAATCGCTTCACAGTTAATAAGCATTAACATCTAAACTGGCTTTTAGTGTTAATTATGTCAGCTGTTTTTTTTTTATTTTTTATTTAGTCTCCATCTCTGCATCAAATAGTTAGTTTTAATAAAATGTAGTTGAACTCATTTATTTATTTATTTATATTATTTATTTTTCCAGTCACGTTTTACAATAACAGACTAAAGATTTCAGCAATTTGGTCTCATCTTGGTCAAAGAGAAGAAATAGAACTTGGGATGTTGTGATGGTGATAATCTAAGGAATGCATCCAGACACGATAAAACACTTGACGCAAGTTCTTCCGAGTCATGACTGAGCTCACGGTTGGTGTAGTGCTGACACGTCATGGACAACGCTAGAAAAGGAACTGCTGCACTGAAATAAAAACAGCGTCATATATATTTCATTGTCGATACAAATAAGAGAGATTTTGGTAACTTTTTTTTTCCTTTTTAAAACTACATATTAGTAGTTGCGGTACCGTATGTTGGTGCCTGTGCCGTGTTGTCATTGTCGCGTCTTAGTCATGGAATTAAATGTTGGCGGACATTTTTACTCATAGTGGTGTTGTTTGTGGAAATAAAACTAGTGTGGAAGGACGGTATTAGAGCCTGACTGATACATCTGTATCAGCGTGGAAACTGTCCGATATGCATTGACGTAAAAGGATTTTTTTTCTAAGAGATTAGAATGCAGAAATAAAGATGATTGCAATAATATAATCAAAAAAGTGTAATCCTTAAGAATTTTAGTTTAAATCTTCTACTATTAACCAACATTATCAACAGAATGTGAAGACATGACATCTGTGACTTGTGTCACAGAGATATCTACTGAACTTAGCATGCTAACCAGCTAGCCATGTGCCAGAAAACCTGCTCCTGTGCAAGCATTGTAAAAACTAACTCTCCCCCGGTAGTCCTGCTAGCTGCACTGCTAACTGAGCTAACCAGCTAACAGTCATGGAACAGAATGCAGTTAGCAACGGTGGATATGCTGCCTCTCTTGGTCGGCAGTATGAATTCTACAGGTAGATGATTCTTACATAATGCACCTTTAATACATTCCCAGTGAAGTTTACTGTTTCAGTGCACTGGTGTCATCTTGGACAATAAAAGTTTGTCGTTACACTGTAAAATATCCTGACTCTGTTACAAATCTCTGTCACAAGTGTTTGAGGACAACATTTGAAGAACGAACAAACAAAAACAAAAACTGTTTATATCCGCCTATATATAGATATCAGAATGTTTCACTTCCTCATATTGGTGTCAGCTCTGGATGGTGTATGATTTCTGTCACCTCTCTGAATCTTGTTTAAGTAAAATACAAAAATCAAAAAATGACATAACTTTAGGCATTTTCTTGAAATCTGTGTCACCAAACTGATGTAGAGCTTCAATAATTAGCCGACAAATCACTTGGTGGATTGATGGAAAAATTATCTGTGACTGTTCTGATAGTTTGTTCCACAAAAGTGAGAATTTTGGGGGCTATTTTTGCACATTTCGTAGACCAAACACCTAATTAATTATTCAGGCTTTAGATTAAACAATCGCTTAATTGTCAACTGTTAAATTAATCGCCATCTATTTTGATTATCTATTAAATCTTTTGAGCAAAAAAAGTAAAAATTGCCTGATTCCAGCTTCTTAAATGTGAATATTTTATGGTTTCTTTACTCCTCTATGACAGTAAACCGAATATCTTTAGGTTGTGGACAAATCAGACATACAAGTTTCTCATCTTGGTCTTTGGGAAACACTGATCAAGAGTCTCCACCATTTTTTTTTTACCTTTTTATACACCAAATGATTAATCTTTTAATTGAGAATATAAATCGATGGATTAGCCCTGAACTGCTTTTCAGACTAAACAAAATTGGAGAAAATTATCAAACTTGACATTGCTTCTATCCATGACGCTGCTATTCTCAGCCCTTCATTTATATAATATCATGACTCCCACTTTGTTTTAATCATGCTGTGCTTTGAATGGCACCAGAGGACTGTCTTCAACTCTACCCGGCAGCAGTAATCCACAGTGGGTGTGCGCCTCTAAACACTTCTGCCTCTCGCGTTGGCACTGCGCTCAGCGGAGTTTTTACTGCTGTTGCACGACATAAGAAGGAATGTATGTGAGGAATCCAGCGGCTACAGGCGATTGGTTGGAAAAAAGTCATTGTGAAGAAACATCATCTGCAGACACCATTAATGCAGCAATAACTGGAGACACCATCTCAGTGGGGGCCGCTGATAGAGAACAAGGCTGGAAAGCCCTGAGGGGATGGAGGAGTGTGTGTGTGTGTGTATGTGTGTGTGTGTGTGTGTGTGTGTGTGTGTGTGTGTGTGTGTGTGTGTGTGTGTGTGTGTACACTAACAACTAACAGACAGCATTACCACCCATCAATAAATATGCGTTTGTGTGCAGAAATAGCAGTAACTCCAGAATATGATATTATTCTATAAAGCACAAAGGTCAAACTATTAACGTGAAAGTGGGTTCTGTGTGCCCAGAATTACTGCCTTCAGGCATAATGAGCAAAATAGACCTTAATTATTCTAATTAGAGCACAAAAATGAGTCAATTAATCAAATAGTCAACTGAAGGAAAATCACTTGACAACTGTTTTAATAATCAATTCATCATTTTAGTTACTCCATTAAGCGAAAAATGCCAAATATTTGCTGGTTCTGGCATCTAAAGTGAGAGAACTTACTACTTTTCTCACTTTATTATGAGTTTTAAATGAATATATTTGGGCTTTTGACTGTTTGTCAGACAAAAAGAGACATTTGACGAGATCGTCTTGTGCTCGCAGAACTTGTGATTGGCATGTTTGCTCTTTCTTTCTCCTCACCATCTCATACAGGTAACAGTTAAACAGTTAATTACAAAACAACTGGCAGCTTAATCACAGTGAAAGTAGTTACATCAGCCCTGAATCTAATGAAGCCACTGATGTCCACAGATAGATGGTACAAGGATTTCATGGGCGTAGATTCCGGGGGGAAGAGGAGGACAGATGAGAGAAGAAGCATTTGTAGTGGACTTTTACTTTGACAAACCTCTTACTAGGAGAGCCTTTAGTTGCTTTCAACCTCTGATTTACAGGTTTATAGCTTTGTTTTTACTAATCCAGATTTACTTATTGAATTACCTGTGTTACACTGTCTGCTGTTTTTAATTCATATTTGCGATTACCACAGCAATAACTTCTGATTCTTTGTTGATATGTCACACGTAAAAGCAACTTTGTAACTCTTTTTTTTTTAAAAAGGTGCTATATAAATAAAGGTTTTATCATTATTGTTACTTTATATTTTGACTTGTCACCTGTGGCCTGAACGTTGTGCAAATCGGTGCACCCACACAAACCCCACCTCCTACGCCTCTGGACAATTGATAAAAGTGATTTTTCACAAGGAAAGCCTCAAACTAACATCTGGAAAAGTTATTTAAGCATTGAAACTCTTTGTGTTGTTCTAAAATGAAGGTGCATGTGATATTAGGCAGGTTGAGTGTCTTTGTTTTTACAACTTCAGATATTTATATCCCAAACGAAGGTAGGCCAGCCCTTCCTACGGATGACACTGACAGTGAAATCCTGACAGACAGACAGGCAGCAGCAGTGTTGTGTCCTCCCTGCAACAATATGTAAAAACATGACACCAACTCGCATCAGCATGCTGGTGAAACAAACACCCACCTTCCCACAGTCTGGTTGGCGAGTTGCTTCATGCGGTTAAACTGTTTCTTCATGGTTTCTCTCCTTTTTCTTCCTCCTCTTGAGTCTCCACCAGTCAGTATAAAAAAAAAAAACTTATCGGCACCTCACTTCGTTCATCCAAAAAAAAAAGAGAAAAAAGTTGCGCGTTACGTCGCAGCCATTGTGACAGAAAAACAGCTTGAACTAACAGTACACACTACAGCTCGGCGGTGCTCCCGGTCACAGTCACAACAGACAAGAGAAGAGAGAGAAAACAAAAAAATACAAAACACAAAGTCAGATGAGACAGTTTCCAACGAGCCTCCGGATCCCCATCGCCTCGAATAATCACACTTCCTATTTAATGTGCGGCTGGTTCGAGTGCAGCCAGTGTGGTAGGAAGAAGGAAGTGCCTTTACTTCCCTACTGACTGTAGCTGCACGGCCCAGCGGTGACATGTGATACCTTACAGAGAGAGAGAGAAAAAAGAAAAAGAAAAGAAAAAGCTTTGACTCAGCTATTGGGCTGTCATGGTCACGGCAAAGTCACACACACGTTTGTTTAAGAGGACTTTAGAAAGTTGATTTCTATAGTAGTTCAAGAACATGATGTTAAGATTGGATTATTATAATCAAAAACAGCTTCAGGAGGGTTTCAAGTGTAGGAGATTTGTATGACAGAGACATAATAAAGAGAAAAGGATTGGAAAAGTCAAGATAATTGCTGAATTAATGACAGATTGGAGAAACATGACGCAACTAAAATCGTACCCTGGCTGATGAGATTATTGAGATCAACGACTTTTAATTAAAAATTATTTTTTTTAAAAAAAGGGAGTTTTAAAGCCAATCAGAGCCAGTAAAAGTCAACCAACAGCTGCAAAAACTGACGTGCAAGTCATTTAAATAGATTTCCTCCACTGATCTAGGGTCAGCCCTGTCCACTCCAGGTAACCTGTTCACTTCAGGACTGACCGGAGATCAGTCCGTCATGAAACACTGGCGCAGAACTGTGAACAGTGATCTGCTGCCACCTTGTGGCTTCTCTGAGAATCTATATTTATACATAAATGACTATATAATGATTTTATTTACAGAATAAAATGTACAAATGTGAGTGTAATAGTCTTATAATGCTACGATTTTAGTCTTTTTACTTATTTGAATGGATTTATTTGTTTTTCAATCTTAACGATTTATTCTGTTTTATCATCATTTCACTCTTCATCATCATCGTCATTATTTCATTCTATTTTTTATCAACATTTTCAATCAATTTTAAGTGTAGTGTTTTAGTTTTACTGTTATTTTGTATTGCTTGTTTTATTTTTCATCTTAAAACATTTGTATTATCGATCATTTATTGCAGTCTTGGTGTGCATTAGTCTCTAAATATTTGTTTTTAAATTGTACATTCAAACTTGTACAGCACTTTGATATGTTAGAAAGGTGCCATACTAAAGTTTGATTGAAAAATAGTAAAACATTCAAAACGTGACTTAAATTATAAACAGAGTGTGACGACGTAACGAGCTTGACTTGACTATGTTGTGAAGCCACTCCCTCACGATTTCCTGCCTGGTCCAGCGCCTGAAAACCGTCCCTTCCCAGCGGTCCAGAGCTCCTGTCCTGACTGTGTACATTCCCCTGGTGGTCAGAGCTCAGAGCTGCAGCTTTGTCTCTCCACACCTTACTCAGGGACACCTCCACCTTATCGACCTATTGAGTCTATATAATGAGAGTCCATGATAGATTACCTTACTATCTGAGTTGTGAGACCTATGAACCTTGTCTGTCATGACTAAATGAGGCCAATAAATGGAGGAAAACACGAGTTTGTGTTCATCACAGTGGTGAAATGAAGCTTTGCTCGAGGTCCTGGTGTGCTGAGGTTAAAGAACAACTAGTGGCACAGTTTCACACCTGTGATCTGCTTTCAACAGCTTTGAAAGAGCACACACTCTCTTCTGTGGTGATAAAATGAGTCTCATTTTCTGTCTGTGATTTCCCGCATATATGGTCCTATCAAACACTTCTGCCTTTTCGCAGAGCTGCTTCAAAATCTTGTCACTAAATGCAGCTTAGAAATGTCAAAGGTTTGCACTCTTGAACCCAGACTTTTAAAATCACGCTGTGAGGTGTGCAATTCATTAGTGATGATGATGAGACGACAATTTTAATCCCCAGTTAAAATATGAAAGTAGTAGAGGACTTTTTTTTGGACTGACCACTTGCTTATGAGCTTAACAGCATTAAATTCCATTATATTATTTAGCCTTATCACCTGGCGCCTGATTTTTGTGTTTTCCTTCACATAAATAAAGACATTTTCACAATGAATGGTGCATTATGTGGTTTGAAGAAATACATTTTAATCAGAAGAGAACAATATTCATTGAGTGATTTTTTTATGCCAAAAAAATTAAATAAAGAAACTTTTTTTTCATACTGTTTTACTTTGTTTATATATGGCGAACCCTGCCATCTTTCTAGCTTCAAACAGTGTTCTGGGGACCTTATTTTCCTCTAAGAACAGCTTGTTTGTTCACTTATGAACAAAATAAATATTTCTGGATGTGAATTTCTTCTCCAAAACTACATAATGCCCCTTTAATCTACTCTGGGCTTTGACACATCTGGGGGAAACTCATGTGGAACTACCACATGTATGTGAAATAATCAAAAGCTCTGATAATTCAATGTGATTGTTTAATTCGTTGCTTGTCTCTGTAACATCTGGAAGTTGTACAGCTGACTGATGAGACGTGAAGCCCTAAAATCTCATTCTCACTCCCAAGTGGAAAATATCAGGCTCATCAATCATTGATATTTCCACCTACTAATCTCAACTTCTTCACTCAACCACTGTGAAATGACCCTCCTTTGACAATCATTAGCACTTCTTCACTTATCTTAATTATCATACATCCAATAAACAAGTATTTTATATGAATGGCAACAGATTCAAAATTCCAGTTTTCTTTTCTATATAGATCTTCCACATAAAGATGTCTGTGTGCTCTGTAATGTATGTGGGTTTTTCTTTTTTTTCATTTAATGTGTGATCATCTCGTGGGAAATGATTAATTAGTCAGTGAAATCTGCTCCAGAATGAAATTATAAAACATTACTCACAGTTAGCCTGCTTTTTACCCTATTTAAAAGCAAAGGCACAGACTTTGCTCTCAGGTAAACATGCAGCAAGAGTTCTGACTTACATACTCTATGTTTTTGTTAGAGTTTTATCAACAGAAAGATTTAAGAAACATGACATTATATCTCAATCAAAATAGGAGGAAGCGTATTAACCTACAGCTTCTACGTTTTCTACATAATTAGTGAGAAGTCTTTGACGGGGACTCTGCTCTGTCCTGCTTTGACCCTGTAGGGAAAAATCTGAAAACATGTTTGCTTTTAGAGAACAATCATTGACATAATCTATCTGATTTTTAACCAGTGCTGGCACAGTTCACCAACCTGTCAGCATGAAATATTTACCTTTGCAGGTGCACTTTCGTACTGTGAAGGCATGTGATGAACAAACCGTCTTGGATTATTAAGAAAAAGAGGTCAGTGGGGCAACGCCAGGCTCTATCTTCACACACCAAAGTCCATGTGATTAGCAGGCATAAAGATATTTGCAGGCACCCCTTCAAGGCTTTCACACCCAGTGTCATATCCTCAGCTCACACAACCCAAACCTCAGCGGAGACACAATGGCAGACGAGAAGATGGAGATAGAGATGGCTGAAGTTGGGAAGTCTCTTGTGTCCTCGGAGGTGAAGACGCCTCTGGCCAGACCTCCTAATAAGTTTGAGAGGGTGTTTCAGCCATGCCTGGGCGAGCTGGTGGGGACTGCTTTCTTTGTGTTCATCGGTTGTGTGTCGGTCATCGAGAACGTGGAGAATGTAGGGAGGCTGCAGCCGGCTCTGGTGCACGGACTGGCTGTGGCTGTCCTTGTGGCTTGTATGGCTGAGATCAGGTGAGGCTCATCTTGAGTGTTTGATACATATTATGCATAGTGTTATTGAATAACAGCATTTTGTTTCATCTAAAACTTTAATACGTAGGATTTTAAAGCATTTTTCATAATTAATTGTTTTAAAAAAATTAAGACCAATTTTTCCAGGTTACATAAGACATTTGTGCTGCTTTGAATTAATTTTTCTTTTACATGCTTCTGTTTCCACAACATAACACAATTCTTGATAGTTAGGGAGTTATATTTAGAAGAGGAGCCATCTGAATAAATAAGTCCTGGCCATCCATTTACCCTTATTTATTCAGTCTGAGTTAAACTGTTTCATATAATATAAATACCGCTATATAGTTTTTTATTTAATAAGATTGTTTTTTTCTTTGAATAAAAGATAAATGTTCAAATTAAAAGAAAAAATAAACATGCTTTATATACTATATGACACTATACTTGCTATATAATGTTGTAAGTATTTGTATTCTATGTTTGCAGCTTTTTTTGATTCACACCTACTTTGGTATTGTAAATGTCTGTTTTCCCAATAAGACCAATTCAAATTGATTTGAATGGAATATAATCATACTGACCAGAATTAAATTGAATAATGCCCCAATACAGTGCCGGCCCAAGCATTTTGGGGGCCCTAAGCCCCCCTCCCACGACTGCGGTGTCACCTGTGCTTGACAATTATTGACACAAATGTCACACTATAATTTTACATTATAAATTGTATTAATACAGTGACAGATTATGAACTACTGTCCTCCTGGGCACAGATGCATAAGGACCCCCACTACCTTATTTGGACGAAAGTGGGTGCAAATGGGCGAAGGAGGGTCTGGGGGTCCTCCCTTTGGTAGATGTGATTTCCTGTATTCTGGTGCCTTTTTGGGATGGCCAGCTGGAGATTCATTCAGATTCACAGCCTTTTGCTTTTTGACCTATTGAGGTAGTGACTTCACGCAACGACTTGGGCTTCAGGGCCCCTTCACCTCTTGA
>OMLP01045151.1:28792-38792 GCA_900302685.1 Spondyliosoma cantharus | reverse complement strand
TAGCTCTCTGCCAATTAAAGTTAATAACTGCAGGAAGCGCAAAAGACGGGTTCAAAAGGAACTAATACAGAATTATCATCTGAAATTTAGGATCACATCAGCCATGACTCCCATTAAGATGATAACATCATTCCGACCCATGACTACTCAGTAGTACATTACCACATAACTACTCAGAGCTCATGGTTAGAACGACAGCCATGTTCAAACTTGACCAACATTTTGATCAGTTGGGGGGCACTACTTTCGGCCTCCTTATTCAGGTCATACTTGGAGGCAAGGCCTTCATTTCGATCTCAGCTACAGACCTGTAAACTTTCAAGTCTGTATCTTTCAGTGCTGCTAACAAAAGATGTCCACAGACAGACAGACAGACAGACAGACAGACAGACTAGGTGTAAACAATAACAGCTCCACTAGAGTGGACATAAATGACTGGAACTGGGTTATAGTGATCTGCCACTTTAACAAATATGGCCAAGGGTTGTAAAGTTGGAGGAACACTGACCATTTTTCTTACTTCCTACCTGCCTAATTCTGGCTGCCTGGACCACTCCCATTTTAAAACTTGACTTTCATTTTGACTTCAATTACACACCTTTAAAGTTTCATTTTGGACGGTTGTGACTCTATTCCGCTGACAAAAAACACATAAACACCTGTCAAAATACCTGAAACGGCTGCTGTGCTGGTTCACACTACAAAAAGTGTTTCCAGGACCACATTTTGCCATGATGACACACACATACACAGACTCACATATTGAAAACATTACCAGCCGACGCTGTCGAGGCTGGTAAACATTAATTATTAATGGCTGCAGTCTGTCATTTCCAGGTCCCTGATATTTTGCATACTGGCTCGACAGAATGTCTTACTGGGAAACCAAAGACAACTGATCCTTCGACACTAGCATCGGGTACACTTGTGCTTTTTCTGCCTCATTCTGTCTCATTAGGTGATATAATAAACTGTGTGCTGAAAGGTGCTAAAACATGTCTGAGCGTTCTGATTATGACCGATCCATTTCATGTTACATGTTAGTCCTTTCCACAATTGTTCAGAAATTAGATTAACAATAACATATTTTAATTCATAACATGCATACATAACAACGGACTTTTCTTTATGACGTCTTACATCTATAGTCACATGACATTTCCCCATCTTGGGATTAGTTTATTAGTGTAGAGACTGCTCGATCTAGACAGTGAGATTTAGTTTTCTTCAAGACAACACAAATGCCTATCACACGTGAAGCTCTGAAACAACTTCTCATCAGTTTCCAGGCGCTCAACTCTAACCGTACTCCACACAGTTATAAAAAAAGATCAAAGAGATTGTGCAAGGGTTGGCTTGTTAAAGCCAAACTCCACCTTAAATCCGAATTCATACACACTGTTGGTATGATCAAAGACTCAAGTCTGCAGACATAAACAACACTCTAATAAAGTTTGAAACCACAAAGTCAAGGCTCAAATGTGTGATACTAATAATTGTGGGATAAATGCTCCACTAGCTGTTGGAAATGTCATGACCAAAGGGGGCAATGTCAGTACAAACACTAATAAAGTAGGAAATGTGTCCATAACCTGTCAAATAACCCCAGACACCATCCCCTGTGTTTGAGGTTTGATGATATTCTGAGAGGCTTTGAGCACTACTCTGTTTTCGCACACATATTCCAATGTTATTGTATCAAAAAATGCACACACTGAGAAGATTGGCCATTTGTATCGTTGCTCTTACTGCCTGTCATTGGGTCGGATTCCCCACCAAATCATAACATTACAGGCGGTTATTGATAAATTGAGCTTTCTCAATGAAATAACTATTACAGAGAAAACCAAATCTATTATCTGTAGGCTAACCTAGGTGTAAAAATGGCACTAAAAAGTTGAAAATCTTTGTTTATCGCAGAAAAAACTGTATTATTTATTATTTAATGTTTATTTGTATGGGGAAAATGTATGTAGCATAACCTGTCACACACTACAGCAATTATAGCCAAAGCTTATCTGCAATTGTCCCTAGATGGGCCTTTAATATTCCTTTCTTTCAACTGCTTCCAAAACAACTGCACATGCTATCTTTATGACAGGAGGCAGTGGGTCTCATAGTTTTGCTCAAAGGGGCCCCCAGAATCAACAATAAATTAAAGTCCCTTGTAGCTGCTTAAATAATTGTAAAACCTTAGCATTAGACCAACAGTTTTATAAATACAGCTTGAAGCAGTTTTATAAATTACAGCATTTTAACACTGATGTTAGTGCTCGACACAACAAATAACACTTTTATTTTGGTCTTTGTCATTGTACCTGAGTGCATCTTCTAGTTTGGCTATCTTCCTCTTGGCCTCTGTTCGTTCTTTTTCCGCCTCTCTGTGGATGGCCAAAACCTGAGGGAGAGAGAGAGGTGTAGAGAGAAAGAGAGAGAGAGAGAGAGAGAGAGAGAGACAGAGAGAGACAGAGAGAGACAGAGAGAGAGAGAGAGGTGTAAGTGAGTGCAACAGCAGACACCATCAAAAATCACTCAACAAAACTCTCCTGCCTGTGACCTTGTGCATCTGGTCTCGTCGCTTTTCTCCATCACCCCATCAAAAGTACCATCTGAACCTATCTGCCTGCACAGAGGGCCTCTCACTCTGGATCTATGGCGGCCATATGGGCCCTTTCTTATGTCCAGATACCGTACCCTGGCCTCTTTCATGTGTTTCATTTACTACTCCTGAGGAGTGGAAAAGGGAATCTTTGCCAGGGAAACAAAATGGAAAATGAATGACTAACTCTGTTTTCTTTCATTGTTTTCATCTCGTGTCACCTTGCAGAGGGAGGAAGGGGGGAAAAAACAAACAATACAGGTGGATAACAAGGACAGAATAAAAATCAGACTGTTTGAAGAAATACAAAGACACCAAACTGATTTTCTTTCAGAGAGAGAGGCTTAATTTAAATTCCCCCTGACCCTGAATAAAGTGCACAGAGGCCTGCTAAGTTCTTGCAGGTGTATCAGCCAGAGGGGCCCCCATCAATGCCAGCCTGCCACCAGCACTCATATTATAACTGTGGCACTTTGAAGATGACCCGGGTGCAGCAGGTCTTTAAAATCTGATTTTCACCTGAGCAGTCTGGCCTGCGCTGGTCTGGTCCGGCTCAGATCATTAACAATGGTCTTCTCACTTTATAGTTTACGGCTGCTCTGTGGCTTTGAAGAGGGGCTCTCAAAAGTAAAGACCAGAGTAAAGGGGCAATTAAGTGCACACCCCAGCACAGTGTCGGAAAAATGTCCCTTTTGAATTTCCTCTTTTGCAGAGTGACTCCACAAGTTAATTCTGATTTGCTTATATTTCTCAATCTCAACTCTCTGGCACAATAACGCTTACGCTAAATTACAAATCCTCCTCTTTCTTCTGCGTCCAGCTCTACATCTACTTGTTAATTGTGGCTCTGATTTTACGAGACCAGACATAAAATCTTAAAGTAAGGAGAACTGAAAAGGAATACGTGACTCTGGGCTTTGATCTCCACTTGACTGGAATAACTTTGTCCTGGGCTTTTTAATGCAACAACAGAAGCTATGGAGATCGGTGGATCAGCAATAAGTACACACGCTACCTTCTTCTCACAGTTGATCTGCAGTTCATCTTTTTCCTGCTGAAACTTTATCCCTTGATCCTGAAATGAAGCAGAAATGATACTCGGACACATCACACGAGGGTAAGACTATTGTACCTTGAAGCATTTCCATAGCTGACATTCATGCAGTGATAGCCCACCGCCTAAATCATACCCTAACTTCTTGGTGTCTCCGATGTTCAATGTCCAGGAGCTGCTGTTTGAACTGAGCTACAGTTTTCTCAAAGTCCTCCATCACCTCAGAGGCCTGAAGGAGAAAAACAGGGAGGAAATTTTGGGAAAAAATACAGTTTGGGATTTTGCATTAATCAAAAAGTACATGTAGCAGGCTGGTATGCAGAGCTATGTCTTGTGTGGACCTTAGCAGCAGACAGTGCGTGTTCCTGATGTAAGTGGCTCATGTCAGCTTCGTGTTTGGCCTGGAGCTTCTGCACAGTCTGCTCGTGCTGCTCACGCTGCTGATCCTTCTCCTTCTGCAGAATCGTATTTCTGCGGACAGTTTAGAGCATGACAGGGGGGTTAATACATATGCTGACCTGTTCCTTTTCAAACAATTACACTTAAGCTATTTGCTGATTCCTTAAGACCTCAAGCAAGTAAGAAGAATATCCCTCTTTCCGCACTCCTTTAACATTTCTCCCTTGCTTCTTATTTTACACACACCGTCTGTTGGCCTCCTGCAGTTCGGCGCTGATGGATGCAATGTGGATCTCCAACTGGGCCTTCTCCTGTGACACCTTCTGACGCAGCGCGTTGCCTTTCTCCACCTCCACCGACAGATGTTTCACCCGCGTCTCCAGCTCGCGCACTGTTTGCTCCTGTACCACAAGCATACACAGACAGCACTAAACCAAACAGCTTGAACCACTAAAGGGCACCAGCCTGAGAAAGATGTCACAGGTCAGAGGACAGTGTGCGCCCACGGTGAGGTCAGACACAGAAACCAGAATCCTAATATTGAAGAATGTGGCTAACAATATAGCTCACCGCCTCTCTGACTTGATCCTGATTCTATAATATACACATTTAAAATGATTTTGTTAAATATCTCATTTAAACCCTACATTCTTACATGATATAGATATTTCCTGCAGACATTATTGTTTTGTACTTATGATGAAGTCTAAAGCGAAGGCTGGACTTGAAATAGACTGTTTTGCGCTGGTTTTCTCTGAAGATGTGTGAGTAATCAAAAACAAAAACATCTTGGCTATACAAACTGTAGCAAAGGTCAAACTAGCAGAAAAAGCCTCTGGATGCTGCACAGGGAAAGATCTTATCAAGTCGAAAATATTTCCGACTGTATTGTTCATCCAGCCTACAAAAGTTCAACTGCAGCCGTTTCTGAAGTTGCCTTCTGTGCTTTCGAAACATTTTCTAGAGCTGTAAAACCTCCAGCCACTGTTTCGCCTTGTTTCCCCAGCTCTGACATGTGATCAACACATGGCAACACAGGTAAGACAGGGTCAATACGTTCATGTTTCAAACCTTCTCATATAAATCGCTGTATATTCATAACCTACCTCCAAATGTGCAATGTTCTACATAATGAAGTAGATTTAGAAACTTTTAATGAACAGGAAAACTCAACCGTGCACCTTTAACTGAAATTATCCCTCCAGCCCTCGTGTACATTGCAGAGTTATTTCAGCGGAAAATGTCAGGGATTCAAATTTTCTATAAAAACAATGATCAAAGTCCAGCTGATGCAAACAGCTTCTTCCGGCACCCATTCGATGAAAAGAAACCCCCCCCCCCTTCCACACGGTCATCTGCATGTGTGTCGCTCTGTGCGTGCATGTGTGGTTGTGACAGCGTGGAATGCAGTGCGGGCAGGCTGATAAAGGCAATGAAGGGGCGTTGATTAAAGATGGAGCTTGCTAGTCCATCTAGACGATGACAGAGGCTGGCGATGACAGGAGGTGGAATGATGGCAGAGGAGGGAGCGGCGTGTTTGAAAAAGAGTACGAGAGCAGCGCCCGGCGAGCCTGGTGAGAGGGATTTTTGTCTTTGTGTTAGCAGTGTAGGGTGCTAAGAAAGGGAACAAGGGGTCTGTGTTCTCCTGGGACGCGTGCTGACACTTAGCTCTCTGGCAGGAGATGAGAAGAAGCACCTCTCAATGCTGAGGCTGGAATGGGCACACCTGGACATACTCAGATGGGGGAGCAAATTACGTCCCCTAATTAGGTGTTTTAGACGGAGAATTACAAGGTGTGAAGTGCAGACTACATAAGGCACATTATGAGTTTCTCTCCCCGTCAGAGATTCAAAAGCGATAAAAGTCTTTGAAGATGGGGAAAAAATAACGTGTCATTTGTAATTAAAAAAAGAAAGTCATACGGAGTTGATGGATGATCTTTCACAGTTTAAAGCCAGCGACTGGAAGACAGCCTGCATCACTCATCTCCTGAGCCTTGTCAGACTGTGTGTACACATGCATGTCGTGTTTCAAACTTTAGTGCTGGCGGACAAGCTGCAAGTGGAGGAGAAAGTCTGACAGAAGACATAACAAAGGCAGACAGAATAACTGTGGACTTGTGGAACAGGTGTCAGACAAATACTCCTGCAGGTATGTTTACCCTTGTTTTACTATAACTATTACTGAGGGTAGACAGATGTGTTTTTTGTATGGCTGCTCGTACTACACAACAGTTACACCAAATAAAATCATTACCAAACCACTGACAGGTGAAGCGAATAACATTGATCATCTCGTTACATTGTTCTGCATGGAAAACCTTGTGTTCCTTCCATTCTTGTGGATTCTACTTCGACATGCACCACCCACCAAAACACAGCTATCCTTGATGGCACTTCATGATGGCTGTGGCCCATGACAAAAAGCTCAAGGCATCAATCTGACAAATTCCCCAGATACAAATGTGATTGCGCTGTGGGAAGTTACATAAAAAGTCCAATCCATGGAGGCGCCGATGTGGATCGTACCTGGCTAAGACCCATTAAGGCATAGACACTTGACCTTTGGGGGTTGCCTGTGGTGTCCAGGACACCTGGGCATTGGGAGTGGACCCTTTTGAGTCCTGAGCTCTTTGTCATGTTACCCAGGCCGTTTCTGATCAGCTTTCACACTATGGCAGGGTGAATTGGTCTGCAATGGTGTTTGGTGCATCCACATGAAAGCCTAGACCCAAGGATTACCAGCAGAACATTGCAGTGTGAAGAGATGATCAATGTTATTCACTTCATTGGTTGACCCTATTAATTAGAGCTTGGACATGCGGCCGAGCCAGACAGGTATGGACAAAGATTTTGAAATGACAAGTTGAGGTCAGTAATAGTTACTGCTTGGATGTGAATCAGGTAAATAAGCAATCAGGGTAAACAAGCAAGCTGTTACAATAGTGACTGCCGTACCACCAGAATACTGAGCAGCCTCATTCCACAGGCAGTAAACTCCTCAATTCATCCTCCATACTTTTCTAAAAAGTTTGCTTTGTTTTTACTGTGATGTAGCATAGAGGGACTCAAACTTCAGTTTCATTTTACAACTCTTGGGTTACAAAATGATAAATAAATTAACCTTGTCCATTGTATCTTGCAAATGTTGCGCCAGATCAGTATATGACGTTATGTAAGACACTGTTGTCCTGAAGTAGTCTAAGTGTTCAGGCACAAAAAAACAAAGTAAAAAAGAACTAATTTCATAGATATGTTAATCACACTCCAAGAAATGAAAGATACCAAAATACTGGGGACTAGCAAGAAGAGGATGTAAGTTAATCTCTCACTGCAAGACAACATTAATCATATCACCATTATCAGTCCTTTGAATATGGACGTGCACAGACTACAGTCAAGAGTTTGGCTGGCGCAATACCTAGGCAGATACTGGCTTGTCTTTATTTTCAAACACCTACTCAGTCACTCTATCTGCTCTGCCCTGTGCATAGATAAGGTCCAAAAATAACAACATCTGACATATCAGTAAGCCCCTGGTGAGATCTTTGATGTGCTTTGGATAGAAACCCAACCAGGTAGAGATGGGCAGATGAGCATTCTTCATTTCACTGTTATTAAACCAGATCCAGTGTGCTGTATATGAATGAACATGAATCATCACTCTGACTTTGTCTTGGCTTGCATGCTTTTCATGTGAACTGAGCGAACTTTTCACATCGTGTCCTCAGTTTGAACTTTCATTAAGCACTTCACATCTCCCCCTCATACTGTAGTAAGCAGAGGAGTACCAGTGGCATGAAACAGCATATAGTATCATTTACTGAACAAACCAAATGCTCAAAGCTACTCAAGCTCCTAGCTAATGGGTCAAAGGAGGAGAGCTGCATATTCCACAGGCACAAACTGTCTGCATATTGAATAAACTGAGTTCTGTCTGGTATCTTAAAAGTTGAAATAGTGACCTTTTAACAAAAAAACAACACAAGCCAACGTTGATTCTGCAGGATGGAGCTCAGAGACACCAACTGCAATACACTGGGCGCTTCAAAAACTCACATGAGATAAAGTCCACAATGAACATCCAATGTGTGTGTCTGTGTGAGAGGGTCAGCCCAAACTCACAGCAGGAGAGCAGCTAATTTACAGTCACAGAGGGCTCTTTTCATTCTCTGAGGCCGTGTCTGTCCTTAATTATTAAAAGAGGGGCCTTACCACCGGCCACGCACTGTCCAGTGTTTGATGCCTCTTAAATGTGGGCCTGTTGACAGATTAAGGCCGGAGGCAATGTGTGTGTATGTATGACTGCCCATGAATGCTGATACTGATAACAATACTATTTATGAAGCGCTGCACTTGCCGGGCCTCTGGTGTTGATGCTACCCGCTAATGAAATGTGCACGATCCCACTTACAAGCAGAGTCCTTTCATATGACATCAAAGAAACTGTTGCTTTGGGAGGTGCATGTACACACGTGCACGCGCATCTCAGAGCATGACCACTGTCATGCATGAGATTTAACACAAGCTTTGATCAAAGACCTTTATAGAAGATGATATGAGACTCATTGTCACCCCAAGGTCATGGGATGTCTCTCTTCATTTGAGCCATAGCATGGCCTCTCTGTCACTGTCTTATAATTAGAGGTATTTAATGATGTCGACTCGAGCCATTGTGACTAGGACTTGAGTTGACTGGAGTTACTGTTTTGACAACTTGCAACTTGACTTAAAAGAAAATAAATGACTTGACTTGGAAAGTAAAAGGTAAATAATTTGAAAACCTGTCCAAAGCTCCTTGAACATCATCAACACTCACCCTTGCTCCAAGTACCCAGTCCAGGCGGCTAGCTGCATCGCTAATTGAACTAGTCTAAATTTTTACATTGAAGTCTTACATATTGCACCTTTAAAGATTTGTTCCTTGATGACTTGAATGACCTGCCCGTGTTCATTTTATGTTTTCAAGTTCACAATGTAGGATTTTAGCCCTGATCTTGCTGTTGCTTTTTTGGGATTTTGCTGATCAAAAGCCCCAGATCAGAGGCATAATTGGCAAACTCTCCTAGCTCGGGGACAGCTCACCGGCGTGTTGCCGACACCCACTAAATATCTTGCAGCCTAAATATCTAGGAGATTTGCTGAAGGGTCAGAGAGCCAGGAACAAGCTACAGACAATGAAAGCAGACACTCCCCTTCTTTTCTGTTTGAGATGTTGCAGTGTGTGATTTCCTGTTGCTGAACAGTCATGTAGAATGCAAGACTCTCGATTAAAAGGCACAAAGTTGTGTAGTGTAAGCAATCTGACAACTTTGAACGTCACATAGTACTGCTGCAGCATTACCTTTTTTTAGCGAATTTTACTCTGGCTGTCAGTATTTCACTCCTTGGAAGTGATGGGGACAGAATATTTTTTGTTTGAAAATACATTTATAAGTTAATAATTAGGTGCTGGGACTATATCGTGTTAATTACGATTAATTAATTACAGAAAAAATAATGCGATAAAAAAAATAACGCATTTAATCGCAAGTTATTTTTGCACTCCAAACAGCGCGGAACTTTGCTCGTTGCACGAGTTCCCGGCAAACCCGTAATACTGATGCACAGGACACAACACGAGAAATGAAACCAAGGAGAAGTCGTTGCTGGGTTTGGTGGGTGGAAATTTTAATCATAATATTCTTTATTCATATTGCACTTTATGTTAACACTCAGTGATGAAAATAACACAATTTTGTTGTTTAAGCTCATTTATGTGTCTATTCATTGATTCAGTCATATACCAAAATCCATTTAAATTGAATAATGTTCTTCTTCTCGTGTCAAATATTGATATGCGATTAATTGAGATTAATTACCCTACCTCCAATTAATTAGATTTTTTTTTTTTTAATCGAGTCCCACCACTAATAAATATATATATATATATATATATATATATATAT
>OMLP01045151.1:0-11995 GCA_900302685.1 Spondyliosoma cantharus | reverse complement strand
AGCCGGCACCAAAAAAAAAAAAAAAAAAAAAGCACATGTGGGGGTGTCACTTTCTCATCCTCTCTTCAAATGCTCTTTGGAGAAAGTTTGTCAAACTAGATCAGGGGTGTTTGAAACTTGTTTATAAAGGCGTCAGAGAAGGAAGGAGGAGGAGGAATGTCGTACACCTAAGGCGTCTGAGATGCCTTCAATCAGCCCGACTGGGTGGTACAGCTTTTTTCCCTCTTCTCTTCTTCAGAGTTGTAGCGAGCGCTGTAAGATGCCATGTTTTTTGACACTTCGCTCTTGAAAGGATGAGAGGGAAGAAGTGGTGTGGGGAGGGGGAGTTGAGTGAGGGAATGCAAGGAGAAGACGGAAACAGTTGCTTTTTCCGCTCTCAAAGCCGGTGCGGGGTCACAGCCTTTTTCCTCAGGGGGATGTGTTCACAAATCGTCAGCTAACTGTTCGAGCGCCACAAAGCAAGGTTGCGTTTGTGCATCTCCTTCGTCTTGCCAGAGATGTACAATGTCCTGGTGCGCCTTTCATCCTCAGTAAACACAGATGCTCTACGATAGTCGGTATGCAGCGTTCTGCTATCTACTGAGGAGCAGCTAGATGCCATTTCCACAGTCTGACAAGAAGTTAATTTACTGTAGTCTGTCCAGATAGTAAGGGTGGATAAAAAACTTTGGCTAAAATTGAAATTCTGACGTGTAAAAACAAAAATAGTTGTAGAGGAGGGTGGTTCCAAACAGAGTGGGTATACAGATTATTACTTGAAATTGCTAATATGAACACATCAAGTAGATAAGAATCAAGGACAGAGGAGAGATGCTTGAAATAGAAGCTTTATCTTTATGGAGCTCTGTTGGTCCCTTGTGCCTCCCAGCCTGGAGCACCATCTTGAAAGACAAGCAACAGAACTAGACCCCTTAAAACTACTAAGCCTCACTAGCTTGCTCTTTTTTAGCTTTGAAAAACGTTCAGATAAGACGGGCAATGGCCCTCTAAATCACAGGCTGAGAACTCAAGCCTCGTCCCAGTGGAGCCTTCGATTTGAGAGACTGCATCATTATGGCAACGGACAGCAGAGGGGTCTGATCCCCAGTCGGGGGCTCGTGACCATTAGGGTGCAACTGCTTGACACTAACACATTAATCAAGCATGCTGTGCCTGCCGCCATCAAATCTCTCAGGTCAGGTACCAAGGGATTAGTTTGAAGACACACACTCACACACAAACTTTAAAAGAAAGATGGGGTGCTTTAATCATCCTGTCAGTATCTCCCCTCTGTAATCACATGACTCCGACCTATGGCTGAGCCTGAATCATCAGTCACCATTTAATTGAATTTTCCAAAGAAAGACCAAGCCCTAATAATGCCGAGCACTGCTAGGGTGTTGCTGAAAGATTAGCAGGACTCTGATGGCCCTGCAAGACATTTTCCACAACCCGCCCAAACACACTGTCTAAGCTAAGTGAGTCAAAGCGTCGCTAGCTTGCAGTGAAGTTTCTCAGCTGCCACTCATTATTCCATAGGAAAAGAGCAGTCGGCATTCTTATCAATGCAGTCAGTAGCTTAGCTGGAGGACGAGCTCGGTGTGGAAACTGAGCTGTTTGTTAAGCTGTCGCCAGCTTAATGGCATGTGGCGCGTGTAACTCTTTAAACCTGGGTAAATTTTCAACTAGGCTTTGGGGATTAAAGGGAAGTGATGTCACTGTGATTTCCTAGACTGGGCCTAGACAGCCACGCAAAAGCAGGGTCGGACAAGGCCTCCATGGTTCTGCGAAAAAGCTTAACGGAGCTATTGAGGATGATATGGTTATGGTGGGATCGGTGGCTTGAGTCACTTCTACGGGGGAAATAAAGAGTGTGTGTGTGTGTGTGTGTGTGTGTGTGTGGTCACAGCTGTATCCTGTGGGGTTCACAGTTCCTAAAGTATAGATAACACTCTTTTAATTGCTAATGGTGACTCAGGACACACGATCAGTGTAGGCATCTCAAATAATAAAACCTAAAAGAAAAAAGGGGCTTTACAAAAGCATGCCATAAACCACAGACCTATTATGATTTACCGTATGGAGGGTAAAGTCAAAAGGGAATTCCCAGAAGCTTACAATGGTGATGAAATCCATTCTGAATAACAGAGCAGAACAATCACTAAACAGGATAAAGACGGAGGAAAACTTTACATCCATGCCAGGCTCTCTGTGAGTCTGTTCTTAATCACAGTGGCACTTTGAGTGAAATGCCAATGTTGGTATTTTAACGTACACATGACAGCATCCTGATGTCAAAGGTGCAATATAGCAGAATATTAGTTTAGATAATGATCAAAAGAATGTGAAGAAGTTACAGTTCTGACGTTATTGACGGTCCTGGTTGCAGAACCTCGCATGTAGTTGGTGTTGTGGAATTTCGGCTCACTTGACCGTTCAGGAGAGATGAAGAAGACTCAGAAACACCGATGGCTTACGTTGAGATAGTTTATAAAACAACATCTTGGAGCAACATAACATCACGTCTGAGTGCTGCCATGATAATCCGAACGAACTTTCTCAAGTGTCCAAATTATATCTTACAGCTTCAGGAGGCAGTGCTTCCATACATGGTTATCTGTTTCATAACATAGCAAGGCGGGTGATGCAGAATCTCTCCCCTCTAGCCAGAAGACTAAGAGGTAAAATAGGTCAGAGACACTAAGTCTGCTAACATAGATATATCGAAGGCCTCATTACGAGGTTTATGCAAACAGTTAGCTTAGCCTTGGCTTGGTTCGTCAGACATCTGTTCTGTAGACACATCGACCGTAGCTTTGAGTATCTAGAAGATTGCTTGTAGAGCAATCATCACTATCGTTATCCAGACTTTAATGTCTGTACAAGACACTTATGACCTCCTATTGTTTTGAGACATACTGTCCTTGGATAATCATATTTCTTCCCCAACAGTCGGCAGTAGGTTAGACTGATACCGTCATCCCTAAAGCATAGTCACATGAATGCTTTCCTTTTCCCTGACATTTTCCCATCACAGCTTTATTTTTATGTTATTCAAAAATAAACCACAGTATAAGCAAGAATACAACATAATTGCGATGATTTGGCTACAGTCAAACCAAAGCACCATGAGGAAAACACACCAGTTCTGTGCTATTTCCTCTAATTTCCCAATGTGTCCCTCCCAAAGTTTCTCTGTGACTTTCCTGAACTGGTTCCCATGTTGAGAGCACTCTGGCCTCAGTGGAAATGACAGGCCAGTTCAGTTTCCTACAGCTTCTAACATATGTAATAGTCTAAAGTCTAAATGGTTCAAAACAAATCACCAGTTACTACAGCTTCAAAAATTACTGCAAAGATGATTCAACCCATTGTACTCTTTAGAAGAGTCACACAATATAATGTATTGCATTACTATAGGTTGTACTTGTGCATCTATTAAACTGGCAACTCTGTGAATATCAAAGTAAAGTTGGTGTGGAGGTTAAACACGGTCTTCTGAGATGTGATACATTTATATTCCCACCACACACGGCTGTATGTAGCCAGTCAGCTAGTCTGAGGCAAGATCAAACAGCATGGGACGTTGCTTTAATGCTTTTCGTATTGGTGTTGCTACATTCAATATCAGCCCACAGGTAGACCAACCGGCTGAGTGGATGTGGATGTGTGTGTGTGTGTGTGTGTGTGTGTGTGTGTGCGTGCGTGCGTGCGTGTGTGTGTGCGTGTGGGGGGAGTTCGTGTCCACGCATGTGAATCGTCTTTAAGCAGTCACAAACTTTGTTATGACAGGTCACTAAGCAAGACCATTCTAGTCCATCTCGTCTTTGCTTGTTTCGTCCTCTCTCCCTTTGGCCGTCCATTCTCTGCCTCTCGCCCCGTAAAGCTGATCTGACTGGACCATTTCTACCCTGAGCAGACATGAAAAGCCACGGCTATTACAGCCAAGTCATGCTCAGTTTTATATTTAACAGTGCGGGAAAAGGCGGACGGCAGGGGGAATGAGTGGTGGGGAGGGTGAGGTGGGGAGGGGCAGAGGGGGACTTCAAAGCATGCTTTCAGAATGGGATTTTCAGCTTAAATCCACATAAGGAAAAAACTGTCATCACTGGGAGCCAGCATTATTTTTGTCTTCTAAGAGGAACGTTGGCCTCGGCCATTTCAACAATACAAACTATGCACCAAGATGTATGTACATGGCTGTGGGGCGTCTAATGCCATAAAGCAGTCAAGGGAGCTTTAACCTCTGTATGTGTTCAACACTTGCTTCTGCACAAATGTTGAATGTCCTGAATAGGAAGGATTTAGGCTGACTGGAATGGATATACTGTTAAAGGGCAGTCTTGATATACAGAATTACTACATTCAGCACCAAGGAAGCTTTCAGGTACTCTTGCTTACTGTTGAGCATACTTCCTTGCTCTGTACAAGCTGTGGGCCCTGATCATTGGCCAAGGTGCTGTTCCTCCCAAAGCCTGACTTGAAAATCTACACAGACAGAGAGGAGCAAGATTAGGTAGTTAGGTAGAGTTGAAAAGCACTTTGGTCCATGTTACAAAAATAAACCACAAGGGACCCCTTGACAACTTACCGGAGACAAGGCAACGGGCTTCTCTCGCAAATACCTGGGGTTTTCGATCTGAAAGAGGAAAAAGAAAAAACTTTAAATTCTTCTTCAACTCCTAACAAAGCCTTACCCACTACAAGAATCTAACCTCCTCCCTCCGTTTGTCATAAACAATGTGGCAAGCACATCAAACGGCTGGTTCTGTGGCCGGAGTCTCTTCCGTCAACTCGTGTCTGTTTAGAGAGACAGAATGCGTTGCGCTACTTCAAGGCATTGTGTGTGTGGCCGGCTCTGTTTCCGCTCTCAGCCCCTCTTTTGCTGTCCCGACACGGTCCTTTTTGTCAACACTCCGGACCACTAATCTGTAAGCTATCCCCGGTCCGTTTACCGTCAGATGGAGGCGAGTGTGTATACATCCCTGCCAAACAATGACGCGGCATGTCCTTTGATACAATATGAAACACGAGAGGAAAAAAAAAAAGAGTGAGCTGCTAAACCACCTGAAAGTAAAAAGGGCCACAATTGGCAGCATTGCATCAACACAGCTCAATAACTGTGACACAAACTGTTGACAACTCGCTTTCTTCCTTCCACTATTTGACGTTAGTTTATGACCCCATTATTTCCTTGTGAACTTGCACTATCACACAGTGTTTCTCTCTCATGCACTGAGGCTGTCTGTAGGGGCTGCCAACTAGCGGCAAGATCACGGCCTTTCAAAGCAGCAGAGCTGACTTTGGAGATGACAGCAATGACGCCCAGTAAACAGTTCTGTTGCTAATCTCTTCAACATGGGGATGAAGGAGGAAAACAAGGAGGATGAGTCTTCAGGGTAGGGGGGTGAGGGTAGTGTGGGTCTCATTCAGTGGTATTAAAAAAAAAAAAAAGTATGTTATGAGGTGGCACAACGCACACGAAGCTAACAGGAGATGAGAGAATAGGAAAGAACCCCAGGGCTTGGGACTAAAATAGTTACAGCTACTGTACGAGGATAAAGTCACAATCTGTGGCTTGAGGGTGAGCAAGTGACAGGTGAAATAGATGAAAGTAGCTCCGTCTCCCGACTAAGCCTGCATGATGCAGGTAAAAACAGGTCAGACGTTTTTGTTGGCCGACATACTGTTAGCTCTCAACAAAAGGAGACATCCGGCTTGAACGTAATCACTTATATTGCCGACTGTAATACATTCACACACAGAAAGACACATGCACAACAACAGACCACTCAGTCTAGTCAGTGCAGAGCAACATCAATGGACCGTGCCATGATGTGTGATGAATTGCCTCTCAAATTTGGCAGTGGCTTACAAAGAAAAATCCATATTTACCAAGTGATGAATCAATCAATATCCTTCTAAACTAGTGCCCAGGCTGCAAACAAGAATGGGATTTCTTTTTATACCCACAGACAGCCAGTCATCAGATTTGATTGAGCACGGCCCACAGGGCAAGGAAGACATGTAGACTAAATGCTGTGGTGTGATGCTGGCACAGCCTGATACTAAACTTGGACTCGGTGCACACGTATGCCTATGCGCACGCTCTTTTTTTTTCTTTCTGCGTGCCCACACACATGCTCCCGTGTGCACAGCACTCACAGCTGGCACGGCGTACCATGTCATTGGAACCTGACGTGGATGGATGGACGGACGGACACAGAAGAGGGACAACACTCCACATCACAAGGCCTGGCTCTGCAGCCAAACAAACACACAGTGATTGATGGCTTCCTAGTTTCGGACCAGTGTTGAGCAAGCCGTCAGCGCACCCACCTAACCACAGACGGGAAAGTGGCAGCGGCTACCATTGAATTCACTGTGTATGAAAAGACAGGCCAAGTTTTTGTGCAATTTTATCTACTTTGCATGATTTTGTTTTCTTTACGGGCAGGTCGGTGTATGCTGCAACCAACTCTGCTGTAACTCCCACTACAGATAATACTCTACTGGTCCAGCACACGAGCTACAGACTAACTGAAAGATTAAACAGATGTCGGTCCAGCTGACTCAGGTTCTGCATCTCTTAAAGGAACTCCTTTCCGAGTCTGAAGCAATCTGCCGTCTACTGTCCAGTATGGCCACCATGCTGACTACACGACTTTATTACATTAGAGGTGAAATGAACAAACCGATATGGACTGCTTTAGAACATCTAAAGCAAAGGAAAGATGTTCTAGATAAGAGCAACGCCTGGCTGTGCTGAAATTTCGGAGGAGCTGGGCGCTTTGAAGCAGTGCATCTATAAAACTTCTGTAAATTTGAAGGGGGTTGGAGAGTGTGTGTGTGTGTGTGTGTGTGTGTGTGTGTGTGTGTGTGTGTGTGTGTGTGTGTGTGCGTGTGTGCGTGTGTGCGCGCGTGTGTGAGGGAACATCTGTTGATTTGAAAGATGCAGGCTTGGGGGAGCGTTGCCAAGCAATGCCTCTTATCAGCGTCTCAACACAGAGGAGTGCAGAGCGGAGCAGTGCACGGCTTCACGTCTGCTGATAGATACCTCAGATTACCCCTGCGTTGAACGAGAGAGGGAGACAGTCGGGAGAAAAGATAGAAGGGGGAAAGTGCGAGAAGAGTGGAAGATAGGGGGGTAGAAACACTTTGAGAAAGAGAGGAAAAAAACAGGAAGAGAGGGGCTGTTCCGAAGGGTAAAAATCAGTGTGAGTAATGAAAGAGAAGTGATGGAGGCGACAGGTAAACGAAAAAGAAAAAGGGAGTCTCGGGGTCATGCAGGTGAAGAGATAGGGGAAAAATAAGGAAATAAAAGACATGAAGGCAGGGTGCTTATCAAACCCCGGCCCGGTGCACTCCAGACAGAGAAGATAAGAGAGGTGCACACATCTTCAAATGCTCAGTTTACTCAACCCTGCTCCCACTCCTCACGTCCTACAAAAGCAGTGAGCTGCCTAAAGAAAGTGGCGGCGAAAGGTTTTTTTTACACCTTTTGTTCGGCTAACTCAGCATCACCGCTCTATTGATTCAGATCTGCTCAGGCGTTCAGATTCACTGTCACTGTGGCTGAGCTTGCAGCACGTTGACAGCTGCATGTAACCAAGATGCTCAAGGCATGCCTCTGGACTCACCCCCAGGTTCCAGCTGTTGAGACGAGCCTCCAGGTCACTGTCATCGGGAGACATATCTGCCTTCAGCCCCGCATCCACCTGAGGAGGCAGAAGGGGGGAGTGAAAGAGTGCGTAAACAGCAGAAAGAAAAATGGAAATGAAGGGAGTACTGGTGTTATAAATTAGAGGAGGGAATTTAAATGATTCTTTTGATTGGCAGTTTGGCCCGAGGAAGCGAACAGCAGACAGTGATGGAGGTTTTCATTTTGACACAATATAATTCCTCCCTTGGCAACAACAAAAGGGGTTCTTTAAAAGCTTACAGACATACAGTACACCCACACGTGTTCTCCTCCCATACTAACAGCACTCTACTCCCTCGTTATCTCCATCTCTCCACCCTTTGCTGCGCCCTCACTCTCCTCCCTCTTGCGTACAGCACTCCAGATGTTTGGCAGTTCCACATCATTTCCGTCACGCAGTAAATTCCACAAGAGGGGGCATATGCAGCTACACTGCTTGTCATCCTTGTTTTCCCCAGCCTTTTGTTACTCCGGATTTGTTTTATACAGTATAATTCGAATGCTTCCAGGGGTTCTGTTGATACAAGATCAGGTTTGCTCGAGTCGAGGTTGGGCAGCGAGGTCGAAATAGGGGAAATATCTAATAAAGTCGAGAGAGCGATAGGGAAAGGAGAGATGTTGTTGAATTTGATTAGGATCAGGTGGAGTGTGGACCTTGGGTGTACCTCAGCGGAACTGCACAGACACAGAGAAATGGCCGAATGGAATAACTCAGGATTAAATGCCCCCTTCTGATTAAAAAGGCATTAAGGTCCTGAAGCCTCACCCTCGAACAAACAGAGTCAACGTTTCAATTCTATATCTAGGAATGCTGAGTATGTGGTTCACTGGCTGTTCAAAGCAGCATGTCAGACTCTGTATCGCACCAGGAATTCAAACCATTGTGTGAAACACTGATAAGTATGAATGGCTTTAAATGGTTTTGGCCACAGACGTACGAGCAGTTGTGCGAATGAATTGTACACCGTCTTGTTACATGAATAAGCACGGTGGGGTCAGAAAGATTCAATGGCAAAACACATTCTAGTTATTCATGTTTCAGGGCGAATTCCCCCCCGATTTTACCAAATTTGGAGGTGACTTGATGTCTTTGTCACTTTCTTCAAGCCTGAACTTCTTTTGCACAATGATGGTGCATTGTCCATGGTGACCAATATTATTCAGGTCACCTCAGGGACGACTCAGTGGGTTTACTTTTTTTTTTATCATAAGACAAAATAAAAAGGAACAACTCAGTACGATAGAATACAACTCGAAATGACAGGATAGTTGAATCAACATCTCCCTACTTTCAATAAACTAACAAACTACTACGTTTAAGCCCAGTGCACCTAACAGGTTGGAGCGTAAGTTACTATCAACTGTCTCAATGTGATCACAACCATTAGCTCCATTTTTGTTGATGGAACCAGCAACTTATGAGGTCAGGGAATTTCCGACTTCACAGAGAAATCAGTTTAGGAATTTCCAAATTGGCGCATATTAAAGAAGAAAGCAGAACACCATGGCCACTATTTGTACTGGCAAGGGCAGGTTTGCTATCAATATTTCAATGTGTCATCACAGCTACCTTGCAGCAATCTATAAAGCTGAAATCCCTGCTTGTCGACTCTTAAGACTAGTATGCTCGGGAAGTCCTGAGGTGTGGCTGAGTCTGAAACAGGGTGATGAACTAACCATCCTGGCATCATGTTTGAGTGGACTGGAAGACGTGGGTCGTGATGAGGTCTTTTCCTCATACAGCCTTCTCCTGGAAGAGAAACAGAAAGAAAATTGTGAGACGTTAACCTACAGTATGCAGGTCTCTACAGTCCGCTCTCGTCCCTCTGTTTGCATATGAATGTGCTTGCGTAGGAAGCCTGCCTCGGTATTTACACGGATCAACATCTGGCATTGGTTGCATGCTTTGTGGTCTGCATTTCATCCCATCTGAACAATAAACGTCTCTGCTATACATCACGGACGGCTCACGGGGCACCAGTCTACAGCTTGCGCAATTCATTTATAATCATGCACCTCAATCATCGTCTCTCATCATGTCCATAATGTTTTAAAACAAGCAGCTTAACAGGGAAACTGCTTATATTCACTGGCACACAACCACATTCTCTCACTCGCTCTCAAACACTAACTCGCTATCTCAATAAAACGCATGCACATGAGGCACTAATGGCCCACTAATGCTAATTGGATGAAGATGGAGAGGACGGGAGGATGTAGGACAACAGTGGAGGGAAAAAAAATAAAATGCTGTCATCTAATAAAGACATCAAAATGCCTTCTAGAGGGCACTGTTTCACACTCCCACACTCGGAGCCAATGGGCGTTCTTTTACTCCCGTGTAATTTTTTAAGCATTCCGGTATTGAGAAAATTGAACCTCATTTGTCACAGGCAGTGTTATCTCAGGGAGAAGAGCACCATCGCTGAGAGGTTTTTGGAAAGACTTCTGAATTTAGAGCAGGAATGATATGTGTGCGAGCAGAGTCACCTTTTGTAATATGTCTTTTACCTCAAATGCCCTGACTAAGGAAACACGCAAAAGCCTACAACGCAGTATTTACATGTCGTACAGCTCTGTTTGTCGAATGAATAAATCTTAGCACATTTATGGAGGTATTAGGTTTTTTTTCACAGCACTAGCTAAAGATTAAATGCTGCTATTTACTCTTGCTTTCTGAAATCTCTGCTTCTTTACATCTAAGGAATACTAAACTCTTGATGATTGCAATGACTCTACATTATGTCCTGTTTAAAGCTGCACCATATAACTTTTTTCAGTAACAGTTTTGGTTATACTTTCCTACTTTCTTGAACAGTGGGAATTCTATGATCTTTTTATTCTCACCTCAACATAACTCAAAATACAAGCTTGTTCTAGTTTTTACAAACATAACTGTAGAAATATGGCTTCAAAGTACATCAAAAACTCCTGTTAGCTCTTACAAGTGCGGTTTCTTGTATTAAGAGTTCTGTCTTTCTATAGGCCTGTAAAAAGTTGGGTAAAGCACCTTTAGGGATTGCTTTATCTAAACTTATGGACAGTGAGGTTAAAATGTTGCTTGGTATAATATTTTCAAAAGACTTCGGTTAGTGGATCACTGTGATTTTATCTTTACTTAAAATTCTTGTTAGTATCTAGTCGAGCTCTTTGCCTAAAATAATTACATGTCCTCTGAAGGACAAAAATGTTCTTCTTGCTGATATCATCAATATTATTTCTGACCATTTGAATTAGTGTGTGGTTGGGTTATGATGTTGTACATGATGTATTTTGTTATTAGAGAGAGATCTCAAAGAAACATCCTGACTAAAGGACACTTAGCTTCCAAACTAAACTAACTCCTACCTTCGTATTAAAGTATTTGAGTGATCATGTTAAAGTGATTCTGGTGGATAAGGTTCTGGGGATGACACTGGACATCAGAACAGAAGAAGACTTCTCAAACTTATTTCATGAGACAGGTGCATAGGAGAGGGATGAGAGGATTAAAGTTGCAAACAAAGTCCCACCCTTCAGGCAAAAGATCTTGCCCAATGGAGGTCTAGCACAGAAACATTACAAGTAAATGGACGAGTTAAACAGTGCGCAGGCGTTTGTTTGCAACTTCTGACAAGACTGGGCGTAAAAATATGATAATACAGGTAAGATGTGAGATACTACATCTTCACAGGGAACCAAAGATTTAGATGCTCTGGAGGAGTGTGCAGTGGCCTGAAGAATTACAGCATCCGAGCTTAAGGCTGCACAGAGTTCTGGAGCACTGTATACTGATGTGAAATAACTACAATGTGCTTCTGCGCATGTACAGTTGATGTCATGGAAAGGAGTGTCATCCATTTTCATAACAGGAAGTCTCTTGGTTACATGCCATATGTCGTCTATGACTCATAAATGCTGAATTGATCATAGCACCATCAAAGTACTGAAACACATGGGAAGGCAGCAAAATCGTGCAACAACTGGTCTCATCTATACAGAACCTCTGAGGGGCAGAGGTCTGTAAATACATAAAATCGCATTAATACTGTTAGATGTTTAATATTAATTCAGAAATAATTATGATCAAACATTTCAAAAATAAACCCTGCAGACTTGGGCTTTCATGTACACACCCGCTCCATAGCTCTCACGTACTGGTTTGTCTGTGCATGCACACACAGACACAAAGACACACGCACACACCTGCATGCACATGCACAAACACACAGAGCCACGAAACTTGGATAAGGGGGCCAAGCTTCGCAATCTTGGGCCTCTAAGTCAACAGGTGGATGAGGATAATTGAATCAGATGTGTCTGGAGTCTGAGGCC